>CAJVPI010001165.1:0-15785 GCA_910592345.1 Paraglomus brasilianum
TCAAAAACAAAAACCTGCGTGTTAGAGGGAATATGTGCGATGTAATCTATGTGTATTCAACGTTAACAAATAACTGCGAGTTGATGAAAGCGACAACTAATTAGAAACACTAATGTTCTTTTATTATTATTATGTAATTCATATTCGCTATACATAAATAAATTGCTTGTTCGGGGTGTATACAATGTATCATCATATGCGTTGCTAACAGACTATACCAGATATGCATTATATGTGTTGCGGTGATAAAAAATTTTTTGTAGATTATCCCATATTTGCAAATCGAAATGGGCCAACCCGTTCTTAGAATGGGTCAAATCCTATAATGGGTGAACATGGCTTAAAAGACATCAGGTGATTTCAGCATCAGCCGTCACAATAATTACGAAGCATAATTATTTTCTCTTTTTGAAGAGATCGTGCGACGAGAACTAAAATTCGCATGAATATATTGTTTGTTTAAATGTTTGTGGGAACATGGCTTAGTGAGAATTATTAATCAGCTATTAATTTTAAGTAAACTTGTATTGCAATTACTTTTGAGTGGTTGTATTTACGAAGATAATGTAAACAGAGTTGTTTCTGCTACACGTTCTAACGATCATATTCTTCGACAACAGAAATTAATGCTTCTTTTTTAAGAATTGGTATCTCCACAGCATCCCATGTCGGTGCTCTGCTAATGGCAACGTATGCCTGGCCAGAAGCGAAAAATTGAAAACTGAAATTTGAGGTAACGTCAATCTTTGGGATTAATTTGTAAGGGGAATTGTGTTCGAGATGCGGGATTACCATTAACGGTAAAATCGTACAATTATCAATCGTTGTGAGCTTGAGTTACTGTTGTCTGCCGTAAATCGATTATAAGAGTTGTGAATTGCTTACTAATGAAATATTTCAGAATCGATTGTAGAGCAATAAATTACTTACAGATGAATATTACCCTCGATAATTATAGCCTTAGCCGAACACCCGAATTAAGGTTACTATTAGTAACCGGCTCTTTTGACTGCTTATGTAAATCACTTCGGATATCTTAATATTATTATTAAACAACTAAATACAGTAACAGAGTACAATTAGTACAACAAAATATCCACATCAAAATAGATATATAAATTTCAGCCGAAACGATTAACCACAAAAATAACTTCTTTTAAGTTTTCAAGGTTAGCGCAAACAGAAATTTACCCAATAATCACTCGACAAATAGGTGATCGTAAAATCACACGATATGATGAAACAGAGTTTGGGAATTGAATTAAGATCTCCTTTTGTTTTCTTCCAGAGAAGTCTATTTATAAAATGAATCTATGTATTAGTTACAACGGAAATTGAATGATCGGACTTAGCTCAGACAGTTAATATTTCGGCATTTGCCAAAACCCTCTGACGTTTTTATTATAAAAACGCTAGGTGTAGAATTGAAAATTGACATCGCCCATGGTTCCAAATTCCTATAATAAAAACGTTGTTCATTAAACCGTTTTGATTTGTTGAATAATTTATCATCTAAGAATCGCGTCAAGGAATTACGTGCACGTATTAACTTACGATATTGCAAAACCTAAATGCCAAGATCATTATCTATTAGATATCTCGTATATAGCGGCACGATTGTTAACATAATACTGCATTACTGAACGTTCCCGTGTAAGACCTGCAAACCTACCGCTAATTACCACTCTGAATCTGAATCCTTGTAAACCTACCGTTAATTACCACTCTGAATCTGAATCCTTGTAAACCTACCGCTAATTACCACTCTGAATCTGAATCCTTGCTAATTACCACTCTGAATCTGAATTCTTGCAAACTTACCGCTAATTACCACTCTGAATCTGAATCCTTGTAAACCTACCGCTAATTACCACTCTGAATCCTGGCGACGTTGCGTGATAACTACGGTAAACAAGTGGAAAGTTCCCTTACAGATCCAGGCGACGTTGCGTGATAACTACGGTAAACAAGTGGAAAGTTCCCCCAGATCCAGCCAAGTTGCGTGATAACTACGGTAAGCAAGTGGAAAGTTCCCTCAGATCCAGCCAAGTTGCGTGATAACTACAATAAAGTTCCCTCAGATCCAGCTGATAACTACGGTAAACAAGTGGAAAGTTCCCTCAGATCCAGCCAAGTTGCGTGGCAACTACGGTAAACATGTGGAAAGTTCCCTCAGATCCAGCAAAGTTGCGTGGCAACTACGGTGCGACAGGTTAGAGGTGTGCAGTGAATGTTTTTCCATCCCCAAAAATTTAATAGGATATATGTACAAGGATGCGACACAGGGAACTTACTATCGCGTCGCGAGGGACTTTTTACCGGCGAAAAAAAAAGGCAGTCACATGATTTTTGAGTGATATATGGAGAGTCAGCATCTTATTGGTTGCACGTGATATACATTTTATTTATTTATCGACAAAATTAAAATACCTGTTTACTATTTTTATCTATGATTGTTTGTTTCTTTGCTTTAAATCAATGTAGTAATAACATTTTTAAGTAACTCCTTAGAATCTTCTTGCTGTTGCAAAAGGAACGAACTAATATTAAATGAAGAATGATAAAGACCAATAAGACAACGCAATATGTAAGTAGACAGTGGCTCTCTTTATAGTGTACCTCCATTATAGTGGAGACTAATTAAAATTGCGATATAGCGGATAAAGGTTCAAAACTATCTATAATAAATGCTATCCGATGTAGTGTATTTACTAAAAAACTCTCGATATAGTGTAATTTTTGAGAATTTTTACTAGTAGATTTTTTTGATACACTATAAAGAGACCCAAATCGGAATTTGGCCCATTCTAGAATGGGCTAACTGCGGCTCAGCCCATTTTAAGATTTTTTCCGACTTGGGCTGGCCCATAAAATATGCTACTAGATGTGATATGATAAATATGCGTACGTCGATCTTATTTATAATAATTGTTATTTAAAAATCGTTTTTCATCAACCATTATACAAACTTCTAATATAAAGTCGTACACATCGAGTTGATGATGCAAGGCGAGATCATACTATTTTTCGTGAATTGGCTATCCAAAGGTTCAACGAAATGACAGTTAGTATTTGGCATTGGAGAGAGTGTACAAATCCTGATGACCGAACAGGCATAGACCAAAAATCACTCCCATGTAAAGTCCTGGAGGGGTTTCTACCCCTTGGGTGTGCTCATGGAGTGTTAAACAGCTGCTATCAACCGTGCAATATGGAGAGTATCTCACTGAACTTGACAATATACCAAACAATAGAATATCACTGACAGAAGCAGCAAAGTTTAGCAGTAATGGTAATACAGGGTTCAGTTTGTCATTGTAAATCTAATTGCAATACGATGTCATCCTTCATAATCAAAATGTGTTAATAGAGAGCAAACAACGTAATATAATAATAAATATAAATAAGATCGACGTACGCATATTTATCATATCACATTGTACAACGTCTAGTAGCATATTTTATCACATCATAAAATGGGCCAAATTCCGATTTGGGCCAGAACATATATACAGTCAAGACTCGATATAGTAAAGTCGACGGGGATTTTTCTTGACTATATCGAATATTTACTATATTGAATATTCTCGTTATAGTAAAGTTTATATATACTGTACGTGGCATAAATATTTACTATATCGCGACTGGCCAGTCTTGTAGTAGTATAATAATAAATGACTCAAACGTTATTTCGACTGAAGATTCAATTGTGCTGAACGATTTAAGTTGTTAATGGAGCAAATGCCATACCGTAGTAACTTCTTGATTCGGTCAAGGTTTCATAATTTATTTCAAAAAACGAAAAAAAAAACCCCTAAATGATCAGATCGCACCTATTATTGTGCGATACTTAATGTTTGCGAACAAACATATCCAACACGCTTTGTTTTCTCGAAGCAAATTCCTTGGAAACAATTTCTTTTTTCAATTTGGATCAAGTGATAACCATCTTACCTTATCACGCACAATCTTTGAAACAGTTGCCTCGGAAATATCAAATTGCTTCGCTAGTGTAACTTGGCTAACACCTCACTCTTTTAAACGACATATTTCAGCTTTCTGGACACCAGACAAACCTCTTCTCCCTGAACTGCCTTTTTCTTTTTCTCTCTGTAGGGTCTCTGTTTTATCTTCATGCTGATAAAATTCTCACCTCTCAAAATTCTTTATCACGTGTTTGTATTATGATTGGTCAAAATCCATCAAGGGTACAATCTTCACTATATCGAGAGACAATCTACCAATATTGTTTGAGAAGAAACTTGACTATATCTAATATCGAGACTTACTATAAAACTTCATTCTATCGAGGGAAAATTTAATAATTCGGTTTTTTGTTCAGAGGAATTCTTGACTATAATGCGAAATTTACTATATCGAGACTTTACTATATCGAGTCTTGACTGTAACGAACTTTCATTATAATCACGTGATATTTGTTAAAGCGGGATTTATTCCTCTATTGAATTTTTCAAAGTTAGTAAAAATCCTCTAAACATGTCTGTTTTTTTGCTGCAATACTTTTTTCAACAATTTGTTTACGCAGTTGCTTTAGCTAATTATATACTTGAATGTCGACACTTAAATCTTGCTGCTGACAAAATAAGAGCTTAAACTTTTCCTTCTTCCTCAATCTTTTCTGCCTCCTTCCTCTTCATAACAATTGTAAGGTTTGTACGTAGTTTCTTTGTTCCAGAACAATATTTGTCTTTAACTCGGGGACGTTTTTTGGAAGACGATTCTATATCTAACAATAGTGAGGCTTCACTTGCAAGCGAAGACATCTTTATTACATGCAGTGAATATACTATCGTTATGTACCGAAATCTCGGTATATCATGCTAATTTAGGCAATAATCGTTAAACTGAATGGTTTATCTTTGAAATTTCTTCGTTATATCGTTATACAGATTTTAATATAATAATAATCTTCGTTAAACCGGGAGCTAAGCATATATGAATGAACCGGTTCCTGAAAAAGCTTCGTTATAAGGCTATCTTCGTTAAAACGGACTTCGGACTTCACTGTGTATTACAGTCAGGGATTCTACCAAATTTGGTCAATGCAGATCGCACTTTTTATGTTAATAAAAATTCTGGAAAGTTCTAGGAATATCTGAAAATCACGTGTCGCTTTAATCATTGGATACAAAATATCATAATTCTTAATCGTAATACTATTTTCAGATAACATATTTCTAATGTCTTGAAGAATATTCACCCAAGTCGTTACGGAAGTTACTCGATAAGCCTCGAAAATGTGATCATTGTGAATCGCCTAATAAAAGGGGTTAAAGAATTGATAATGGATAAAATTTCCAATTTCGTTAATAAACTTTCAGCTTGCTGGTGATCTGCTTCTTCAATATTATTGGGATTGATTGCCAAATGCCCAATGATGTTTCTTTGATTAGTTTCGCTTTAATCAAATCTATTCTTTTTGCATGTGCAATTTCACCAAACCTTTTTCATTTCTTCACTTAGCATTCTCCGCTTATATTTTGAAAAACACGATTACCCAGCATTCGGTTTTACAATTGTGTTTTCTTATTCGAACCCAAATCGACGTGATTCAGCAACAAAATTAGGACGTATGCGAGTGCGAGGGCCGTATGTTTCATTTTTGGAATATCCTATTATGTTAAAAAGGTTAGTACACAGTTTCAAAAATTGGTATAATTACGTGCTGCAATCTCCCAATGTCGTTGTGAAGGTATAGAAGGAACCAATGATTTCAGTGTTTTGTTGATTTCTTCCAGTATCGTATCATGGTCTTGATGTTGATCTGAAAGTTCAGAACGTGAAGTTACAACTCTTTCTTCAATCAACTTGTCAATTTTAGGCCTTAATCGTAATCGTTGTTCTTCGTAAGCAATTTCGATTAATCGTTAAATGGGATATCGCCGATCAGACCAAATCGGCGCAAACGTTCGTCTAGCTGCAAGCCTCAATGAAGGCCTATTAAAACGAACTCCACTATGAAAGTTAATAATCGTATACATTACGTCGCTCCATTTTCGCAATTTCCATTACCAATCTTACACGATCTTGTTCGTCAGCGAGTCTTTTATCTAACAGTCTTTTCAGTGCTTCATTTTCTAATAACAGCTGTCTATTATTAGCACCTTCTAACTCGCTATTCCTTTTCGAAAGCGTTTCGTACACTGGATCCTGCATAGATACTTGGACTCCGAAATCGGAAAAGCTTTTTCACAAACTTGCATCTCATCGTTATTATCAGTAAGCTTTCTTCTTTTTCTCTCTACTTTGTCCGAATCTGAAAAACTTGAATCATCCATTTTAGTTAATTGTTTTATAAAAGACTTTTTGACTATTACCTGATTGTAATGTCTTTCACATATAGAGTAATTGTCTAAAGAGTCAAGCAATGAGGATAGTTCAGAAGATACTTAGCCACTTTTGTTAGACTTTCTGCTGCTGCAACTAGCAGATGCATGTCGCCATCTCTTTAGTTGCACATGGTACCAACTGAATATTCTTCGAAAGAGAATCAAATACGCAAGGTAGATTTCTGGCCAAACTCATTGAACTCATTGTAGCAGTTGTGTGTAACAAAGCGTAATTCTAAAACGAGAAGAAACTGCTTTTCAAAGTCGTATGGATTCTGTATTTCAACTGTTAGCTTTGATTCTTATCGCAGCACTAGATCTATAAATCGGTTTGGCATTTACACCAATCAGATTTCGAGATACGCATCTGATATACCCTGATAAATCTTAATTATAATCCTAACCCATGCATTTAACACGTGGGGAGTGAAAATTTTTATTATAAGATTGATAATGACACACGTAAGATTTTCTTAGAATCAAACATGCAACATCCAGTAGTTGATTCCAACTTTAAAACATATCGCCTTAAGCGCAAGAAACGCAGTTTTTTCACAAACACAGATGCTCGACAGTGGTCATTTCAACATTTTTATTCCTCTACTATTTCCTCTAAAGACGCGCCAAAAACATTTAATGAAATTGTTGACGCGTGGACCGCCAGTCTAAAATTTATTCGAACAGCAAGAAATATTCCAAAGTCAATCGTGAACTTTGCGATGGATCTAATTGAATTCAACAATACTAAGGAGTTTGAGAGAATGCGGCGCGCTTACGCACAGAATTTCGAAGCCCACGCACTTGCAATCATTTCAGGCGGGTCAGTGACAAATAGCAAACTGGCAAAAGATTATATGATACAGGCGAATGAAATCTTGGACGGCACATCAGGAAAGCAAGATGAGGAAGTTTCTTATACCATTACTACCAATGACGAGGACCCAATACTAGTATGATTAATTTTAATATAGTATGGTCAATAAGTAGAATCGTCAATTTAATCATTACATTTTTCATATTTCTTTGGAAGGACCCTAATCAAGTGTATAATGATGACGAATTTATGGAAGAAAGTCCAACATGCCAAAATAATCGGAAAAGGAAACTACGAGATGACGAATTACCAGGTTACGATGGATTAGTATTTCTATTTAATGATTCGAACGAAGATACCATTATAGAGAAAATTGACGAAGATGCCCTTGAGGAGGAAAGAAATTTGCCACTAGCAAGTGACAATAAGGTAAGATCTTATTGTTTTCATTCGTGAGCATGCAGTCTACTCAGTAAGCACATTATCTATCCTCAATAGAATCCATCCAAATTTATATGTGACGACATACTGAATGCATTCCAAACATATCAAAATAAAATCCCTAAAATTCGCAGAGTATTCACGTAAGTTTGGTGTCTTTTTTATGATCATGGTCTGATTATTAATGCATTTTTTTTATCTTATTATTTTATAGCCCTGCATATTGGGGGGTACTCGATCTGACTAGAGAAAGTCTATACGGATGTAAAGAAATTACAGAAAACGATCTACAGCAGTTATCCCAAGATTTTGCTGATCATATAAAATGGAAATGCGACCCGGCTCCAAAAGATATCCAGGATTACTTCGACAGTAGTTGCAAAAAACTTGACGATAGCGGTGAAAATGGAGATCTAAATTATTTGATACAAATGCACAATTTTTGTATGTATTAGTTCTGTGAATTATGTACTTAATTATCTGGCATTACGTTCTAACTTTGTATTATCGTACAGGAAAAACAACATGCATCTCTTCCAAGGAATGCTAACAGAAGAGCAGTTAAAAATGACAACATCTTATCCATTATTTCATGGAATATTCACATCCGATCGTATAAAACACGCCTGGTAAGACATTTTCCTTTTTATTAAGGTATTGAATATTTGATCTAACAATTCTTCTGCACATAGGGGGGAAATTCAGACTATTTCAAGCAGTGATGCGCGTAACGAAAAATCGGACCCATTCAAAAAAGCAAGAATGGGTAGAAAGGTCGATATGAAAGTGACATTGCTAAAGACTCCAAATAAATTTGAGGCTTTATTTGGAGAGGTTTCAGGTGGGCTAGGACCATTTGGAATCCCTACAGCTTGTCGCAAGAAGCGGTTCCTAGATAAAGTGAAATTAATGGTAACCATGCGTGATAGTATAAATCGTCTATTAAAAGAATGTGATTATGTATCAAATGAAAAAAGATTGGAAATTATAGTTTTCGGCTGGCTACAATTTGGTAGGTTTAATATTGGAAAAAATTTTAACAATGATCTTACTAATGGACTCTATTTTTTAGGTTTAGAATTGAATTTCTATGCCATGGATTGGATGGGATCCGGTATATATAGATTCGGATTAATAGATCGATGTAGGATACCTACTGATGCTGATGGTTGCAACATATTGGAGGATGCATATTGCATTCTTAAATTGCTCGAAGTAAGTTGGTAAATAAATTACTGTCAATAAAAAAAATATCAAAAACTAACATGTTTGTCAAATATAGAGAAAGTTACTTGGTACCGAAAGGGCTGTAAAAACTCTATTTTCGGAAAACACGAAAGGAAAAAGACGACAAATCACATTGGAAAACAAAGTAGAGCTAAATGTCAATCGTTCCCCTTGAATGTAACTCATTATTCCGTGACCAAATGATTCTAAAGCTTGTAGTACATAAAATTATTGGGATCACCTTTGTGATATTGAAATAAAAATTTGTGTGCGTTATAATTTGTCACTTTTTCCAAGAAAACCGGAAAAATATTGATTATATACACCTGCATTACACGAAAAATAACACACGATACATTGTACATTCCTCTAACCGAAATCTTTATTATAATAAAAATACATGAAATATACTGTACATTAGTGAAACTAGCTCCGCTAAAAAATGTACCACTTATATTAACTATTTATTGGTAAACTTTTGAATTCGAGCCCTTTACTCGCAGGGAAATATCTTAATCCTTTAACAACCCAACAATTATTCCAATCACCTTTTTCAAATTGATTCAATATTCTCTTTTAATGCTTCTTTGGATAAATTAATTCGGTATTCGTTTTACTGGTACAATATAGGCCATCGGTGGCAAATATGATGAAATGCCATTCTGTGGCTGAAGAAATATGATCAATAATGGCACTATCATGACATAGAAAGCTAGCACGACTAACAAATCTATTCATACCTGTAGAGACTATTCCATAGAGATAATCATAATCGTCACTTCGAAATGCTTGATCTGCTGTACGTTTCTTTTTATTTATATTATATGCTGTGTAAATTTTTTCTTCATTAGTAAGTCATCGAACAATTGCCAACGATGCGTTTAATATGGATGTAATAAATACACAGCGCGCAACTTCATTGGCATTGCTCTGCATTGTCTCCAAATTCAAAAGCCTTAATGTTATTTCTTTCATACATTGTTTGAGAGCTTTGTCATTGTCATCAATTTCCTCGAATACAAATTGTGTCAGATGTAGGGTGCCATTTCTTTCAAAATAAAACACTAACTTTACCTGGGTTGAATTGTTTGATACATGTAATTTCTTCACCATTGACTTTGTATTTACGAAGTACTTTTTCCAGCTCCTCTATGGTTTTATATGACGAAAAACTTCGTAATTTTTTTTTTCATTAAGCTCTCCAATAAAGTCAAATTCTAGTTGCAGGACCAAAAGCAAAGCCAATTTTTCTTCTGTTAATTACAACCTGTAATCTTTTGTTTACGAAGGACAGCAAAATCATCATCATCTAATTTCAAATTTCTCCTCTGCAGAAAACTTATCCGGTAAACAAATGTCCATTATTTTCTGCGCCGATCTGCGCCGCGGAATTTTCTTGTCACAGACACAAAAAAATGGCTTGTTAAAATTAGGTAAAGATTTACTTCATTTTATCATTACAACAATATTGCTAGTCTTTCTTCGATTAAGGAATTATATCATTCGTTATTCGCTCCATTTGGGCTATTGCTAAATCAGATCTTATGTCGTAACATTATCGATTGAGTTTTGCCAAGCATTTTACGATAAATAATAAGAAATACAGTCAAATTCGGTTATAGTCCGAATGATCTCCGACGCAGAATATGGATGGATATATTACATCCTCGGATGGAGGGACTAATAAACACTTTCGATTCTCGTTTTGACTTTGTAGCCCTTGGCCAGTTAACACATATTAATATACTGTAGCATATTGTATGAATCGCGGGTAATTTGTTTGTCACTAGTCACACTATGGTAATAACAATTTTTCGGGTAAACGTATTAGTATACAGTTAAGGTACACTTATACAGTTATTAACAAGCACATCTCTTTATTATTGTTATTTTCGTTATTTTCTATATGTCAATATTAATATGTAATGAAGAGAATTGAACTACTTTGAATAAGTTGTTAATAATGACTGGCTGTTTTGGGTTCTGAATTCTACCTCTTGTCAATGGCAGATACTCAAATTGAAGATCTACTTTAACAAAATCTCTACTCTCTCGATTGAAATTCCAATGCCTTGTATAAATGTACTAGCATTGACAACTATCGTATCGCTCATTCACTTCCACTGTTCCTCAAAAGGAAGCGGAGATCATTCGGAAGTCACGGGACTGCCACTCTCAGAATTTGATCGGCCATCTAAAAGTAGATCGATAGAGCTATCGTTGCCTTTTTTATCTACATGCCAGTTTGACGTTGGAGAATCACAGATAATAAAGTAACATCCCGTAAATGGATGAATACCAACCTCACAACTTTGATTACAGTTTATCATTTCACAAATCATTTTACTGAGAGAGGAAGCACAAGAGTAATAGAATTGGAATAAAATATATAACTACCGCCTATACAGATCTAATATAATAGTCATATAAATAATGCAAGAGTATCGATCCATAGTAAATCTGATGCCCTTGTGATTGGTCGCGTTATATTTATACATAATCAATTGCTTTGTTACAATGATTTAAAATTACAATACACTTCTACATGACAAAATAAATATTAATATTGATATGCACTACAAAAATGTATGGTCTAAGAATTATTAGATGCTTGATCATCACAACTTAGAATGCTACTGCTATTGTTTCCATGATTGTATGAAAAATAGCTAATAATACTATTGTCTTTCTTACTTATCAACTGTAGCGGGTGAGCATTTTGTCGATGGTTCACTGTCCGGTTCCAATCAAAGTCAACTAAAAACACTCCTGTTACAGGCCTATGGTCTGAAAATCCCAATACGTCCATATGACTCGTATATCTTATAACTCTGGCATCCTTTCCAGGTATTCTTGTCTTGAATAGTATACGATCTGTCCAACTATCCCCATTTCAAATTAAAAAAAAGTTTATCATATTGCGTAAATACTATGTATGGCACAACTTATTTTGCGTACATGAACCAATTACCATCATACCTTGGAACGCGATTCTTCTCGCTCGTATCATATTTTGCGGGCGGAGGCTGAACAATGGCAGGTGATGACAAGCAGTGTGGTATCGGACCACTATGTCTATAATCTTCATGGTCAGTAATATCAAACTTGAACGTTGGTGTAAATCCTATTGGCGCTTCATGAAAGTTCTTGAATATGGTGTTATTCTTCATTTCCTCGAGCAATTGATCATGTTCTAGCAACGTCTGGAAACAAAAATTGTGAGAATAAATAGTTATAGGACGTGAAAGATAAAAACGATTGCAACCTGTTGGACGGATTGCTTGATTTCTTTATGTAGGTAAATTGCTTACTTGAATATCTTTAGCTTCCAGATACTCGTCAACTACAGCCCTTTCTAGATTTACGCGGTAGTTCATGTCACCAAACCAGAAGATGTAATCAAAACGATCAGTGACATCCTGCGCTAATAAAATGAAAACAGTTAATATTCCGGTATACTTCTGCACTATAACGGAAATTAGTTACTAACCTTTATCTGTCTTATTAAATCCTTTCAATTTTAGCTCTCTCTGTATTTTCTTCACATTACAGTTTCTTTGTTTCAGTTTTCCCTTATTAGCTAATTTACGTTAGAATTTAATTCGTCGCAAACGCTCACCCAGACTTTCTATAAATCTTACCAGCTAAATGGCTATTTATAAACAAAAAGGATGTATACCCGAATAGTATGGATATTCCAACTGCTCCTTTGTTACCAAACAAATTGGCTATTCCAGTAGCTACTGAAGCATGCTGTATGTCTACCAAGCATATAAAGATCGTGTTATATGAATTGTTCGTCTATTCTATAAACCACACGAATTATACTAACCTATTATCCAATCTACGCATTTATTCCATACAAATACAGCCTATAATTACAGTGTTAGCATGCCGGCATATGACATTTACAATAATAGAATGCACGATCCTGAACCAACCATTGCTACTCACCAAATGCAATGCAGCCATAGTTTCAGTCTTCACCAGTTTGTATGAATGGCCCAAGTATTCACAGAGCCTATTTTCCCATATCTCCTTTGACGGAAAGAATACCGAATGACTGATATTATGCTGACATTCTTGGGTTCCTATCACGAGGAGGTGGTATGGGTGTTCGGCCGACGGAGAACAATAAGGCCTGTCCCCGGATTCGTTTGGCGCCTCATAGCTGGGTCTCTCGCAGAATGGCGCTAGATTCGGTGGAGGAAGCTAGCAAACAAGAGCGGGGGTGTGTTGGTACGTTTTTTACATTAATGGGGACAAATTTCTTTTGCCATGATCATCAATTATAATACCTTGCCGTGCATGTTCCATGTTCCAATAAAAATCTTAATTTTGTTATATTCGACATTTTTCTCTTCTTCTTCAAAATTGATAGCCTTTCTCTTCTTTTGAAAAGCGATCCAAGGATGAACCAAATTCCAGATAGAGTTCATATTCTTTGCAAATACTAAACATGCTTTCCGACTCCCTTTTGTTCACAAAGTTGTGGCATGTAACCACGTGTCAGCCGTATACCCCTGCCCTGCCATTCCTTTAGAATCCAATGCGCCCCTGTTAGCAAACACGGCGAATCTGGTTTTACCCTTGAAAGCATCATCTATCATTGATACCACGCTTGCGTCGAAGAATTATCCCATATATTCAAATAAATCGTTTGTTTGAACGTGCGCATAGTTGATACGGAGATGAACTTCAATGTAATGGCTCTTGTGGCTCGTAGAACATTCCTCGTAGAACATTCCAACAACAGCATTCGGAGTAACTTCTAATTGAATAGAACCAAGGTAATTTTTGAACGTTCTTGACTGCAGCTTCCATAGTTAATAGTTTCGATTCCTAATGGTTATTATTATCCCCTGTTTGAAAGGAATTACAATGATGCGTTCGAAAGCTGACTACGGTCTAATGGCTATAAAATGAGATCGGGACAATGCATTCATCTTGGTAAACATTAATCTCTAATTTAGAATCATTTGCGCATCAACAGGTATTCAAAACGTTGTCACTGAGGAATGGTCTTTATATGAAAAAGATAGTAATGATAAAGTCAACTTCCATTAATTCGGACACCGACTATCGTCCGAATTAACGATTGTTGATTTATGATGTGACGAATTTTATTGTGAATATCGATATGGATATTTACCGAAAAAGTTTGCTATTATACTGTAACCTACGATGCCACGAAACTTGACTTACGATAAGGTTATCTCTTTGACGTTTACTGTTCGCGGCAGTTAGATGTGTATACAGTTTGGAACTTTTTTAGCTTTTTTGTAATGATCCATCAAACTCTTTCTGGACGGCTGAATTTTCCGAACCGAATTATCGAAATATCACGAATAAAAAGAAAGAAGAAAAAAAAGAGTCCGGCATTAAACGTCCGGATTATCGAAAAAGAGGACGAATTAAAGGCAGTTGACTGCATCTGTTTTAGTGAATGCTCTTGTGTATTTACTAAGACTAATACATTTCTTAATCATGTGATGTAACGTATTAGAAGATATAATGATATTAATATGAAAGTTTGAGTCATGGTCTCAAAAAGATGTCGATCACAAGATTTCGATTTGACATTACAGTAGATTTGTCCGCGTCACGTCTTCTTAACGTCAGCACAATATCGCGTTCGTTGTTGTATTGACACGAGAAAAAGAGTAAATCTAAATACCGTTCTAAAAACGTCCACCTGTATATGTAATGAAGACACCATTCATTTGATCAAAAGGATCAGTCAGCATGATGACTAGGAGCTAATCCTCGACCTGTAAGAGATCAGCCTGCCTGGTATACATTTCTTCTCATCGTCTATTATTTTCATAACACACTGCAACCGTTGTGACCAAAAGAAGATGTACAGTACAAAGCAATTGCATGACTATATAACGTTACGCAAAACTATTCCCAAAATTGGAGAATTTAATGATAATAAATTTTGAAAAGCAATTTACAAAAATAGCCGTGTATATAGAGTGTAGTTGACTAGACGGTTTTTCAAAATTGAAACGGTAATGACGAGTTCTTGATCAATGTTATTTATAAGCGCATACACATTATGCATAAACACGGTCGTACAGTATGTATTGTAACTCTTATGAAGTTGTAGACGCACACATTTCGCAAAATAAAAAACGTCGGTTGTAATGTGTCAACGAACAAGAAAAAGTTTTATATCCACCAATACCACGACACATAATCAGCGATAGAATTGCAGTCATCCGGTAAATTTGACGGGAAAGAGAATTGTATTAAATAAATGACGCGGGACCAGTTTATTGTTTGAAGAATAGTTTTGAGAGACATATATGGCCACGGTGAGATAATGCGCCAACAGTTTACTAACAGTTAACCATGTTTGCTGTCATAATTACGTTGTTCATAAAAAAACGAATAACAAACGCCTAACTCATCTGCCTTTGATATACAATATTTGCCAAATAATCTACTCACCGTGTACGATGTAACACAAGGAATAAAAATGCTCTTTCTCTGAGAATTTGCACTTGAAAACCGTTTACTCAACTATGTCGTTAGTTCCAGACGTCAATTATAATCCAGCACTTGTCAACTTGGTTCAATCCTCCTTGGAAAGCGAATATTTAAGCCTTGAATGGATTCCTTGCTCGGAATTCACCAACATAGAGCCAACTCAAATTGACAATGTCTACTACGCTAGTCGTAACGGCGTTAAGACAATGCTGCTATGCCTTGGAAACAGCGGAGAATGTACACAAACACTTGTGAGTGAGTTTGCTAGAATATACTCGCTTCCGACACACAAGTACAATAATAACAGCGACAACTTTAGAAGATATAAGGAATGGCTTACGGAGCGCAACAAACTAATAAAGGGTTTTACTGAGTATAATAATAACTATTACATGGTTGCGAATGAACTCTTTTACCACTGTTATTCCCGATATGGATTCTGCTCTGCATGTGGAATA
>CAJVPI010001166.1:0-15784 GCA_910592345.1 Paraglomus brasilianum
GCAGCATATCCTTGTTCAGCTGCCTTTTGATACAGCTCAGCAGCTTTTTGAATATTCTTTTCCACTCCTGTCCCATTCTGATAAAAAGCACCAAGATTACATTGTGCTGCAGCATATCCTTGTTCAGCTGCCTTTTGATACAGCTCAGCAGCTTTTTGAATATTCTTTTCCACTCCTGTCCCATTTTGATAACAAGCACCAAGATTACATTGTGCTGCAGCATATCCTTGTTCAGCTGCCCTTTGATACAGCTCGGCAGCTTTTTGAATATTGTTAGACGATTGAACCTCAGACATATTTTTAGTGAATTATTGACAAGAGGCAGAAAGTCATAGAATCCGCCCCACAAGTTTAACCCAGCGGTTGTGCGACAATGTACTGGTGTGGGACAGCATATTTTTAGGTGCTAATATCAAATATGTATATCCGCCGAAATCACTATCGAATTTGTCAATATCGAGTCGATATGTGTCTAAGCGAATTTATGAGCGCTCTCACCAGTTCATCGAGCCAGTCCATTTTTGAGATCAGTTTATCATTGGCTAGATAGTGCGCTCATCAGCTACATGACAAAAAATCACATTTGGTAGCACAAATCATATTTGCCAATCAGACAAAGTTTATCCTTAATCACATATTCTTAAAAGGTGACTTTTACCAAATATGGTATCGAGCCATCGAAGGGAGAGAGACGATCCAGATGGTTAGATGGTATTACCCTTTTTTGCTATGCATTGCCAAATTCGATTGGCTCGATGAACGCATTATATTTTGAACCGCTTGTTTATAGATATTTTTCACTAATAATATTCCTCAGTTAGAACGACTACATTATCACAGCAGTTGTAGGGCCAAGGCATTAGAATGAATCGTAGGTGTAAACAAACAAAGAACGCAAAACTCCAAGGCATTAGAATGGTGTGGAGATTCATAAGCGCAAGGGTATTCCCATCAGTGCGGTTTATTATAGATTAAAAAACTCAAGCAATCTGGAACCATCAACCTTAACCCTAACTTATGCCAAAGGATCGAATAAAGCATAAGGGTAAAACAATTTTTCCGAAATGATGGATGTAGCATTTTATGTACATACCCGGAGACATTTCCAGACATTAAAGACTTGTTAGGGAACGAATAGTGGTTTCAACAAAACAATGTCCCAACACATACTAGCCCGCTCGTAAAATTTTCTTCGGGATAACATGCATGCTTGAAGTTATAGACTGCCTTCTAACAATCATGGCTTAAATCCAATGAAAAAAAATGAAAAAAATAAAATAAAAAACTAGTTTAGTAGATTTGTTAGCATCCATAATTATATCGCTTGATACATAACCACCTATGGTCGGCTTTCCTTATAATGAGGCTTCGTTTTCCTAAAAAGCTATAGCGAATATCGATATATTGCGCGACAGTTTGTAAATGTATTCAAGCTAACGTAGAAAATTGGTAACAAATTTTTATTGGCGATAACTCGCGTAATTTTCGAAAAAAATCCTACATACTAAGCCGTGACTAATTCAGAATAGGGTGCTTAAACTTTATGCGGTAGTAGAATTATCGCCGACGCACGCAGTTGGTGTAATGTAAATAATTCAGAGTCATTGGGCGTATACTCGATGATGATGTCTTCAAAGATCTGATTATCATGAATGACGTTATTCAGAGCTTAAATTGCAGAATGAAATGGAGTCCGATAAACTTATCCAAGCGATTGGGTTAGGGTTAGTCTTTGAAAAGTCCTATGAAGAAGGATAAAAAAAAAGTACTTTCATGAATATTCGCTAATGTTTTTCATAACCATCACCAAGTTCTGGCAAATTCTCACCAGCACCCAGTCCAATATCCAAATCCTCAGTTTGACAATTACATCGAAGTTCTATCCTTCTTCCAGCATGCAAGCTTTTGGAATTTCATCTTGTACGTTGGTGACTCCAAGGTAAATATGTTGGCTTTATGCCTAATTGTCACACCAACGGATGACTGGGCGTAGGTGAGTTCAAGGAGAATGAATCGGACGATTATGGGTTAAAAAAGACAAATTAATAGAAATAAGATTGTATTTACATTTTTCCTTATACCTGCGGTCCATGAGACGTCTGTAGCACATGAGTATGATACTGCTTAAGTGATTTCGTTGTCAATATCAACAAACTCATACGGATCTTTAAAGTAAAAGCCCTTGTACTTAATTAGACCCACCCAAAAGGCCACAGAACGAGGTGATAGCATACGATCCCATAATAATAGCCGTTGACTTGACTAACCTTAGATCTCTGCAAGTATTGATTCCTTGAATCGACCGACTTTTTAGCACTTTGCAATCTCTTTAAGAATCCCGAATTAATAATCTAGTTTCCCTAAACTATTCCCACGAAAAGCAAAGATGCCCACTGCTTCTCTTCTCCATTTGTCTTGTTTGGTCTATTTTTTGTACCAGTAAGCTTCAAGATCCTGCTGGTAAATATAATAACAATGCAAACGTTTGATGGCAAACGTTTGATGGCAATCGTTTAATGGCCGTAAAACGCGAATAAGGACAAACGGGAACCATACATTCTGCAAGATAACTTGTAATCATGATTACTCATCTATAACGAATACATACATTGCCCCATTGCCCCATTGTCCATTGTCCCATTGTCCCATGTCCCTCTTATTGAGATGGCTAGATTGGGTTGAGATTTGAGTTGAAGTTTGATGGTCATTACACAAATCTTTGTTTGTTTCAGCCATCCCGTCGCTGATCCTTTCAAGATGTTCAGATCAGCAATGCATGTTCTTGCATTTGATATTAATATGGATATTGGCATGTGGTCAGCTGTTCAGGTATGAAGTTCATTACATGGACGGGATTGTTCCCATTATTAATATATCCAATTCCTCATCCCGCTTGGCGATATTGCCGTAAGAAAGTCTACTGTTAAGATATGTGCGTAATGTCTTCCACAGTTTGATAGTACACCCGCCCGGTAATTACTTGAATTAATGCGACTACTGTACTATACGTTTTAAATATCGCTTTAAATGGTTTCATTTCGTTGAACATTAAGGAATTATGTTGTGTGACCTTCATAGTAAATTGAATTACCTTAATTAAAATTATCCGTTCTGTGTAAGACTTGTCAAAAAATTATTGGTTGTCCTTGACTGAAATTGGAAATCATCTAACAATGTTGTTTAGATGTCGCTTGTTCGTGTGATGTTTAGACAATGTGCCTTCTCGAATTGCGATCAGAACATTAATTCGAGACAAGAGGCGGATAAATAATCGATTATGGGTATCAGGATAAATCTTATGGAAGTTCTTAACGGTCCTCAGTATCCTGCCATCATTGTATCGGGAAAATTATTGTTTGCGGCGGCCAATGCATGTATATTACTACATTAACGTTCTTTAATAAAGTATGAGATTCTTGAGTTTGTCAATTCAGTGAGCATTAAACATTCAATCTCTGCAAAAAGTTATATACAACTTTATTGTTTTTACAAGTCGCGTTATTCTGAATAAAGTTTACGAAGCATGAAACCATTAGTTAATTAGTTTAGGTATTGAGCGATAATTGAGCATTCCGTTATCTGCATCTTTACGCTAACGATTCTTCACAATGTCCAATATTGTGGACAATTGATCGTGTTGCGGCAGATTCTTTTTTCTTTTCGGCCAGTATTCAACGTCGATGCCTTAATGAGCTTTGATATTTCTGCATTTGTATAACTTTCTCGTTCGCAAATTAGCGTATATCTACAGTTTCCAAACGCCGAGTTTATTGTCTACTAATCGATAAATTAATTAAGACCGCCCGCCGACCACTCTCTTGCTTGTTGCAAAGGCGATGCCAATAAAATAATTGACAATATTAATCAGAGATGCAACGAGACCAGCTGTAGCTAACCACATCTTGTAATCCTTTGAATGAGAGGACTCTCTCCAGGTCACTACCCAAAGCGTGATGCCAGCTAAGAGACTATAAAGTATATAACAGAAGCCTTGCTTTATCCATACGAGATCGATCCTAATGCCCGGTCGATTCACAATCGCATCAAATGGGTCGGAATAAGGCCATAGTGAATTGACCAAGGTGATGTAATATTCTTTTCCTGTTTGCAAATACGAATATGATTATAAATACAGATTTAACCAAGTTTTGAACTGTTACTTTAGCCACATTATATCGCTGACAATAATGTTACCTAGGAATATTCCCAGCGAATGGGTTATTGCATAACTTGCGGAAGATTTTCTGGCTGTAATAAATATGGCCGATAGACGAAACGCAGACTCTATTATAAACCAAGAAATAAGAGCCGCACGCATTTTCATGACCTAAATTGATGAAACGTGTTAGAAGCGTCAATCTTGATATTGACATTAACAGTTGATACCAATGTTCGTCACTGACTGGTCTATTATACATATACTCACTTTTACCAGTATACCCAATATTATTATTATGGCTGCCATTAGTATAGCATTAAAAATAAGAACCGAATAAACACTTATGCGGACACATAGCGAGACATGGCCTGCATCTCTGCTATGATTATCGCCACTTGCTTTCCCCGTTTCCAGAGCAGCATTATCATTCTCTTCCACGGCTAGTGAAGAAGTTTTATTCTTAGTTGACTCCTTCTCATGTGTTGGCGGCGGAAAGGTGACGATGGAGACCGCTTTTTCAGTAGGTAATGATTTTTGGTAGGTTGTCATGTTGAGTTAGGGGAAAAAATTTGATGTAGGCCATGTTATATACTATTTGGTGACTCGGGCAATGTCGTTCTGAAACTTGTTTTCCTATAGATCTCGTTTAGTACCCTACCCTATTTCACTGTATGCATGTGTAACGGTCGACTGCCAAGACATGAACACTTTCCCGTGTTATATAGCAAGCTCAGTTTCTATTGTTTCTATTACTATGCCCTGAAAATAGTTATTCCGGAATGGTATACTCGGCGAACATTTCTTATATACTAGAGAGAGGGGTTATAGGGTTAGCATTTTATTGGTCACACGTGACTGTGTGTAGCAATGATATGTGATAGACTAACATTCCTCACCGAATTCTAATCTTCTAATGACGTGACACCTTTCCAATGTAAAGCCGCTTTCACTAACTCAATGGAAGCAACGCAAATAAATGACTTGTTTTCAAACACTTGAAGTGTCTATTAAAAAAATATATAATCTCAATTTGAAGTGATATCCAAAGCAAAGTACATCCGATTATTAATTAAATTAAACTTTCTCCAACCCGCCCCGTGCATATAACTCTAATACTCACTTTGCTCTAGGATTAACTCCATATTCAATGTCCAAAACCGAATATCAATCCAATTTCGCCCAACATCCTAACATCACTCTGTATGAAGCTCGTTCAATGGAAATGGGATGTCGTATCACCCGAGTATTTGATAGTTTAGCTCCGCTCTGCTTTAAAATGCAAACGCGTCCCAAGTATGCGATGTGATATAATCTCCCATACATAGTTGCATCATTTAATTCGTGCCTAGCGATTTTTTGATTATGCAGTAAATAGACCCTTGCTTTCAAGCAAACAATCAATCTCCAATGATTTAATCGTTCAAAAGCTCACTACGTGTACTATAAACAAATGCCTGCAAGGATATAGAGCCCCTCCTTGTTTCACGCTTCTTGATACATCTGTTACAGAATACAACGCACGCAGTTGTACAGAAATGCCCCCTGCTGATGAATGCTGATCTTAATGCTGTAATGGAGTATAAGCTTTCCTAATTTAGAAGAAATACTAGTAGATCTGTGTCATCATTGTTAATAAATGATAACAGACTTAAATGGAGTTAAGCAAGTCCAACACAACAGATGCTATCTATTACGCCGCTTGCAAATAATGACGATGTTATTACTTACTGGAGGTGAAAAAGTATGTAGGCTAACAATTGCGAGTAGAATTGCTGAAATTTCCCAATGGCTTACTTGTTGCAACATGATATATGGCTTTACCAAGCATCAAGATAACTATTGATTGTTGCCAGTAAACACTTTCATTATTTTGTTATCAATATAGATTTTGCTCTGCATGTGGAATACTCTGCTGTAGTCTTATGCAGTGCATTTGTGGACAAAATTATCCAATGAACAGACTTGCAATAATATGCTACTTGATGAATTATTAAAAAAATCACAGATGCAAACAAAATCAACAACATGAAGCCTACTTATACTTGGAATTGATATTATGATAGGGATAGATATTAAGATTAGAGGTGCAAGATGCATTTTATTGCATTCCCAGTACATACAAATTGATACCATCAAGGTTTAGTTTTTTCCAATATTTTGTATAAGGATTAGAAAACTTGATTCAGTCCACTCCCTGATTACATAGAACAATGTCACCATTCAGAAATTATTCCAAGATTTGTGAATCTTTTTCCTGATTTTTTTCTACCCCCCAGAATGTCTCCACTTTTTTTACTAGGGCCAAGTTTGTATCACATAAGAGGAATATTCAATGCATGTTTGAATAACATTTCAAGAGACATTTGAGGTTCATTCTGGTAAATTAGATGGTTTTGCATCAGCCTCTAAATTGAAAAAGTCCTCAATCACAAACAAAATTGGAAGAATAATGTGCAATCCAACCATTTACCTCTTGGTTGCTGGCATGAATTGGTAAAATTAAAATGTTCACTTTGACAATTGTCTCCCTATATGTGATTATGGCTCATGCAATATAACTAATACTTTTTCCAAAGCATAGTTACATACCCACACTATATAACACAACTTAAGAATCTACTATTTTAGAGATCATAGCATGGCGAATGCCGGTTAAATATTTTCAATCGTAGGTTTATTAGTTGTTTTCATCGTATTTATTCGATCTTATGAGTATTTTTCCACCATAAGAGTTATTCCATTATTCCGCTGGAGCGGATAGCTACTCTAAAATCTAAATGGTTGATAGCTATTGCTAAAATATTGATTTATGTCTTAAGTATGCAGTCGACTTTCCCTAAATGCACACTCTATTTTGCACGTGCAATGGATTTTGACGGCTATATGACATTGTATTGTCATACATCAAGTAAATTATAATTGGTAGTTCGATTCAAAGCAGTCACAATCTATCAGTAAATCGTCACTATTGCCGAACGTTTAAATTAATAGAAAATTATTGGACCGTACGTCTTGATATCAGGCTATTAATCAAGCTATATAAATTTTATTAAGCGATTTGATTTAATCAGACTAGTTTCATGCAAGCGATAACTGCCTTTTAATCAGGCCATATTTCAATTCAATTCAAAGATCGGACTGGATTCAAGCATTACTATAAAGTACATGTTGTTGGACAGTCCACCAATATTCTAGAGAGCTGTGTTAGAGAAAGGAAGGTTAATGTAATGAAACAATAATATATATATCAATATTTTGCAAAGGAAGCGAAGAGTGCTAATATTATTAGTACCACCACGTGAACATGTGTTACAATTCCGTAAGTGCACCAACTTCGGCCCGATGGGTGTGCATGTCTGTTGTAATACATTTAATTGATCATCTGACAAACCAATAATATTGTTGGATCGATACACGTGGGAGAACGTTCGTAAGCGTCTTCAATCGCAACCTTTGAATAATCACTCGCTCGAAATTAAGCATTCCCCCGCAATCTTTCTAAATATTTATATGCATACTATATACCTGCAGTTCTGTAATTTGTATTATACTCCAAAAATATATAGTTCTTATTTCGGTTTTATGTCACATGAAATTGGATCGCATTTTTTTAAAAATCAAATGTCAAATTCTGCGGTTTATCGCTATAATCGAGCTTATGTCATGACACAGAGAATAATCAATAACGTTTGTTTATCTGACTATTATGGATTTTGCTGCTGCCAATGGTCCATCGTATTCTCTTTTACAAGAGCCCACAACACGTATTAATAAATGATATACCAATTTTTTCCACACACATGAAACTATTAATTAGACCATTTATTCCGCTTATTAACTCTGCACATACTGTATGAATTTAGTTGAAAGAATGCAAAAAAGTTTGGTATATTCTGTAAACTAAAATTAAAGGGGGTCCGTACTTATTTTAGGGAGTGTACCCTGACATGATGACTTTCAAACCTGTAACAATGATATGCTTTTGATTCTGTAGTACCTTCGGATTTATAATTACCAACTTAGCATTAGCGAAAATCTTCACCTTTTACGGTTATAAAGTTCTCCATCCTGTAGAAGACTCTTCTGAAAACAACGCCATTATTATTTTAGATAAAATGAAAATAATATAATTTGTGTCAAGTAAAAATTAACACAGAATTAAAGTAGCGCCCGCCGCACTACTTACTTTCTTGATATCGGTTAATATTAATGAAATTGGCTAAGACTTAAATAAGTAATAACCGCTTTAATTGTGATCATTTGTCTATTAATAAAAATACGATGGTTTTCTTCTTCTGATAGAGAGCAGGTAGGCCAAATGAAATTAAAACTGATACGCTTGATCCATTCACAATCAACAAACTATACAGTTGCTTTTAGTTTTATTGACATTTGCTTAATAGAATTTTTAAATCCGGTTTTTTAATCGTTTGTAATGTAAACAAAAAACGGGTTATTGGTAATAAATAGGCGTTAAAACATGCGCCGCCTTTTTTCCTTTCAAAAAAGCCGTAATAGTCTGTCTTACTATTATAAAATGATCGGTAAAAAAACTTTTATTTTAAATTCAATGCGGGGCTTCCTCTATGTTTGTAACACTACGATATGTAAACCCCTACGAAATTATCTCAAAAAAGTACATATTATAAAATTTACTCGTACAGTACGATATTTGATTATCACTCGGGGCATGGGAGTATGGCGCAATGTAAAGAATGAATTTAGTAAGACTATTTATAATTTATTAACTATGTCAGTAAATTATTTTAGGTAACAAAATAGGGGGTGTGCATTTAGAGGGTGTGCACTTAGAGGGTTTTGTCTGTACCAACAAGAACTTGAACATACAACTTCATCAACATCTTCTACAATGGTAACCCAAACTTCTCCAAAAGAAATACCAATTACTCAAACTACCAATCAATTAATCATCAACCTACCAAAACCAACAATAAAACCAAAAAAATCTCTGACCTAGCATCATCTAAATTAAACCTGCCCCGTAGATGACAACTAGAACAAATTCTTTCTTACTGCATGTACTTCATACTAGATAGAATACATCCACTTAAATAAATTAAAGGGGGCGCAGCCCAATTACAAATTTCTAGTTATATATTAATATCAAAATTAGTGAGATAAACGCTACGTCATTATTTTTTCTTCAATAGATATAAAAACGACCCGTATCAGTAAACTTTGTTTTCTACATCATATCTACTGCTCTAATGTTACATAGCTTTCATACATACACGTTTGATCAACAACAATCTTCAAATTTGAGTATTCCAGAAATAGTCAAATTCAATGCATATTGCACTTTCTAATATTAGTCTCAGACCATTATCAAATACCACAATGGCTGCTCGTCCGCGCGCAAACTACACATACACGGTTTGTCAATTCAATTTTATATCAACATCCATGTATAACATGTGCATATTGTGGGAAACTCATGTACCCCGCAAAAGCGCAATGGAAACCTTATGATAGTAATACAAGCTATCCCATTGAAGAATATTACCTGGATATCCAACATTCTAGTACACTAATATCATTATGCAGCAAATGCAAATTGAATAGGCAAATGATATTCTGTCCTCACTTACATCTTATTCCTCAACAAATTTTATCAATATCATTAATGCAGCGACGGTTTCTGTCTCCAGTGTTTTTACATTGTTCGGTTGGACGTAATTCAGGAGATAATTCCTTTTCAGAATACCGCGGCAACATGGGATTCTCTAAAAATGTGCGAGCATTACAACTTTATTCCGGGTCTATGGGTGCATTCGTAGCAGCAGACAATCCTCAAGCTGCTGACAACTCGAATTCCTCATCGGACTGGTATTCAGTGTCAAGCGATGTGGTTCGAAAGCCGAGTTAGGAAGGGCAAATGGTCGTCAGACGAAGATGACATCCTCTTTAAGGATTCTTTTTGTAAATGGGTCCATGGCTCCGCAGACACAACTGGAGTCATATCGGTTTTTTCTTTAATTAATGTATTAATTGCGCATGCTTCATAGTTGTTAACATATGCCCTGCCCGAACTTCATCTTGTGCAATACCAATATGTTTTTATGGTATTCGTGCTAGTTTAGATTGACCGTAGACTTAGTATTAGGTTACGTAAATTTTGGTAAGCACCCGACGCCTTTCACACTTGTCAGTGAAAGAATTTTGTCATTATCAAGTTCAAATTTTTTGCATCGCCGAATGAAATTTGACTTTCGTGTGAAATATTTTTGATTTCGGGGGAGAAAGTGTTTTGATCGTAGATAAATGGCTATAGCGTTATATTCTTGACCAGTTTCAGGAATTTTTACGATAGCAGGCATTATTTCGACGATATGATAATTACTAGAATAGCTAATACAAATATTGTAAGCAGATGACGTTCAAGTAAATTGCATTTATTTATATTTTAACCGTAGACCTATTGACAAGTGATAATTTTACAGCACATTTTGTTCTCAATATTATGGAACGAATTGAACGTGTGCAACAAAATTGAATGTGCACAGCACGCTTTTTATCTGTGCACAACACATTTTACAATGTTTGTTTTAAGCGTGTCATAATATGTGTACGACAGCATTATAATATTATTGGAGGAGGTTCATTGATTGATCCATTGTAATGTCAACCCCGTTTATTTGTAAGGCTGTTGTATAGTATCTTTACGTGTATGTTACAATTTATATCTACTGATAGCAAAAAATTGGTTAATTTGTACGTTAAGTAATTCATAGTATGTCAATGTATACCATCCAACTTGATCTATAAGCTTATCACATTACACAATAAAAGACTCGCTGCATAAGTATTCATCATGAAACAGCTTTAGATAATATCGATATCGAATCCAATATAGCTCTACAGTCGCCAAAATAGTTTATGATAATTAAGGCGATTGATGAAATGTGTTACCACTATGTTATACAACTTCATCGCGGCTAATAAAATTTTAATTGAAAATTAGATAGGATACAGCAAAAAAGAAATTAAGAGATAGAGAAAGAAGACATTTAAAGGAATACACGTATAATCTACCAAAGCACAATCCCCTGGACATAAATCCAACGTAACGATGATGTAAGGGTATACGTTATCAGCCCATGTTACAATCTACGTGTATTTGGAAAGTTTGATAGAGTGAGTTGGATGCAAAGCGATTATGAAACCAAGTTTTTATCACGTTGAGCAAGACCATCTTATAAGAGTGCAAGCGAGTCATAATTAATATTCGACATTGATCTCCCGTTTTATCGTTTAATTAGTTAAGATTAATTAGAAGTGACGAGATACCCCGACTAGTCGAAATACTAAATCAAAGAACGCCCTGTTATAAATTAAATCAAATTCCCCTTCGATTCTGTAGCATTATTGTTGTTGTTACGATATTGCTATAAGTAACCCTTACTTAGAGACGAGTAATAGGTTTTAATCCGTTTAGGGAGTTAGAAAAAGCGCAAACAAAATAAGTCACTTATAAATTTGTAATCGACAATCGCTATTAGTAAGGGTAGCGATCTGAGTTAAATTGGTAACATCCCCCTGTCGGTGAACACACTTACCTAATTTATTAATGGCTCTCCCACCCTAATAATACACCGACCGCACTATATCCTGCAATGTGCATGTGCAATGATTTTCAGTCCTCATCCATGTAAACAATTTTTTTCTAAATGCATTAAGTGCATGCACTGATCAATATTTATGTATTAATATTAATACATGCATCTTAGAGCTCACTTGGCTATATATGGTACACCACTGGTGCACTGAACAAAATTAATATGAATCATTGAACCTTGATTGGATGAAGTTTACTCCCTAATACTAATTAGGACCAGAAAAAACCCTTATTATTATCTGACTCATGAATGTCTCTGTTAGAGCAGCAGCCACAATCAGACCTATATTTGTCAAAGTATTGGAACAATGTGTAGTTGAAGAAATCAAGCCCCTATCACCATTAAAGGCACTAAACTTGTCATGTCTAGGTGGGTGGCCATTGTGTCTGCCCCCTCAGGATAAGCTCCTCACCCCCACTTACTATTTATTACAATCCCAAAATTATGAAACAAAATGTCCTTGTATCTTGGCCAGGTTCCCCAACTGCATCCAATGTGAAACTGGACATCTAAGAAAAGACTGTCCAAAATGGGTAAAGGTCCCATAGGATTGAGTCTTATTAATTGTCCCATCACAGCCCCACCCCCAAGGACAGACAACAGCACCAATACAGATACAGCCAAACAACAAGAAACATATGCAAAGGCAGTGGCACAACCTACCCCTGTTCTGCTACCCCACAGACTCTGCTGAGTCAGCACAACATATGTCCACCCACCTCAGGAAGTTCAGCAAGATGGTTGGAGCCCCCATCAACTGATTAGAAGACATCCAAATGTCTGACTATTACTATGACAAAGATAGCCCTTTCCTGGCAGAATAAGAAGGGATCCCTGAAAATACAGACACAAATACTAATACTAATACTAGACCCCAAGCCAACACATTGCATCTTGGGAAAAGGCCATATGTAATGTAAAATCTCCCACAAAGCTCTCAAAATCATACACTCCCTTTCTCAAACAGCAGTACTCAAGACAATACTAACATCTCTCAATAAACTGGTTCCCCTTTTAACAATCCTTGCTAAACAACTCCAAGGCATTAACCTTCATACATCCAGATCAAACTGGTTTTATGGCCAAGTACCAAATCACCAATACAATCCTCCACACTTTTATAAGTATCATCACAAGGGGAATAAAATTAACATTTATAATATGATAGAATTAAAATATATAATTTTAAAAAATTGAGCATAAAGGACAGTTACAAAGATAGCTAAATTATTAGAACAGATGTGTATTGCTTGGATATCCTGTATTAGAACTTATCCAATAAGAGTTTCTATCAATCTGTCATTAATAGTGTCATTATATTGAAACCCACTTGAATTACTCCTGCTAAATTATTGTTATAGCAAAATAACTGTATTAGTATGGTAAGATTTTTCCCTATATGCCATTCTAATTCATGAAGCAGAATAATATTAAATCTAACAATATGCATTGCATCTTCCAATTATCATCAATCCAATGGAGTTACAGAAAGTTAGCTAAGGTTTGTGCAACTACTACTACTACTACTCCAAGTGTCCATTGTGAGTACAAGTGTTTGGGGTAATGCAATTAAGTGGTTTATGAATAGTTTTTTGTGTTGCTCAATGTAGTTTCTGCAACAAATTGGCATGATTGTGATGGAAGCCAGTAGTAGTAGTAGCACTTATCAAGAGAAAATTAAAATTACTGTCTTTTACTACATTGAGCAGTTGCTGATCAGTTATAATCCATTGAATGAGATTCATGGTGTTTTTCTTGGTCTCCCCATATAGTTTGACCACATCAAGGTAATGCTGTCTGGATGTAAAGTTCATTATGTACATTTTTGTAATTTTTTCAAAATTAAAATGGTCTTTGAGCAAATCCAGTTTCAATGTCTCTTTTTGATTGCACTACATTTCCTGTTTCACTTATTCCACACATGTTTCTTGAGACAGAAGTAGCAGCAGATGACATAAAGGCTGCTGTGTCATCTCCATATGACAGCTCTAAGTCTTCTTCAATGATATCATTCCTTTCTACCAGGGCCTCAAAATTGCTGAGGGGTATTTTACTCATGCTGCACAATGAAGATGTGTGAATTCATAGTTGCTATATTTTTCTGCCAACTGTCGTGCCGACTACTGCGGGAGAGCAGAAAGTAATGACACTTGGGATTTGACTAGTCTCGACAGAGCGTGGCGCCTCCTATTCAAGTTAAATGTCTAGAGTACAGTTAGTGACTTTTTCACCATAGAATGACAATAAGTAATCGCTCTCCCGTCTGGGGTACAATGAGTATGCATCTACATAACAATTAATTATCATAATTTGCCACTCGAATAATCGCGGGACAAGAGGCGATTATTCTTCATCAATATAGGGATTAACGGTTTCTCAGCTATACCGATAAGTTACCAGGGAATGAGTCATTAACAATGTATTTCAGAGTATAAAGAACTACTCACTTATTTACAATAAAGGAATTGAGAGTAATTAGTCATGCTAAACATGCACTTTATTGACTTTTTTTATCTAACTGAAATATACGCTACTTATATATCTTCGAGCATCTATCACTGCTTGTACTACTAGTGCTAGTCACTGCAACAGTGATTGTACTCCCGACAGTGACTGTACCACCTATCTAGTAATTTGTTTTAATACTATTCTTGAAATCCGCAGCTGTGCGCTGATCGATTTGTGCTGCGGCACCGTCGGAGGAACTATAGAACGCAGAAATAAAGGAGAGAATACTTCACCGCTTATAGCGTAGCATCACACAACACTTTGGCCAATTCTGAGCCAAAAACAATCATATTAGAGGCATTATCCATTGTTACGGTCAGGATATGGCTCCCAATGTCATAGTATTCTATTGTCTAAAAAGGCAGCAGTTCAAGAATGCTATCCTATACTGGAAGTGGTCATTCTCTTGCTGAGAATTCTTATCCAATCAGTTAATCTTGTTCTCACACTCACATTTAACTGATAATTCTTCACTAACAATATTCATTTGACTGGGAAATGGACTGATTTTGTAAAAAACCTGGGCACTATTCTCAAAGAAATAAATAATCATCAATTAAAATATCTGGGGTATTATAAACAAATAATTTCATGCAAAGTACCCTCCCAATTTTATTTGTTAACAAGACTCTAAAACAAGCATGTGAGAGTACTTGAACATTACAGTAGTTTAAAGTTTGTGAGTGTAATGAAGCCATAAACAATGATAGATGAATTTTTCTCAAATAAAGATACTATTACAGTACTTTCATTGAGTTGTGTGATACTAATAAAATGCCTCTCCATAAATGCATTCATTTATGGAGGGTTGACTGTAATTATACCATGTGTTTCGACTTTTTATTCAGCACATTATATATTATAGTGTCTATTCATCAACATTGGCTACGAAACCTGAGTTAAAAGGTCACTGTGTACTTTCTTATTTAACTACAAGTAGAGCCACACTCTGTTCAAAAAATTCCTAGTGCTGACAATTGATTGCTCTTCCACAGTTGTTGATGTAATCATTGAATCCCCAAATTTAAGCGACCAGTTATCAGTGAGTAGACTTTCAACAAGTTATATCTTTATAAAAAACATTAGCAAGTCTTTATACTTCATTAGAAAGACAAAAAGAACTATAACCTTGCTTGTACCAAGAGGTCTTGGGACTTTCTTGCAAAGCATACCAAACTTTTAATTGCTGTTGTACAAAACTCTAATTTAACATATCACCAACTTCCCATTTTCAAGATCATTTCTTCATATGTAATATTTACTAAATTTACCAAGTAATAATAAACACTCATTGAAACAAACTTATTCTGTTGTATAGAATAGACAGTGTGTAAACGGCGATTCATCACATTACGCTCTAGTTCGATTAAATATAATGAGATTGATTAATCATATTCGCCCCCACTTAATCAAACCTGCAAAATAGATAAAAATAGATCATTTAAATGTGATTTGGTCGCATCCACCATACCACAAAGCC
>CAJVPI010001167.1:0-15784 GCA_910592345.1 Paraglomus brasilianum
GGATGGCCTACAGAATATTAAATGTCATGTTTGTGTTAAAAAATTAAATAAATAAAATATTTCTTTTGTTGACCAAATACTTTTCCGAGGGTAGTGTATAATCATATATTTTTATACCATAATTTAAAGACTGCCACTTTACAAAGCTATAGCTTTATAATAATGATATATAGGTGGTATAATTTACCGTTAACTTTTTTCGAAAGCACAATTAATTGGCTTCAAAACCATACAATAACTATTGTCATCCATATAGTATACATGAGCAGGAGAGATTTTTGGGAAAAAAAAAGACTTTTCATATGTTTTACTAGTAAAAAAAATGAAATCCGGTAATTTATGGTAGGGCAGTGTATTACCTTTTCTGGTAAGTTTTATAGAAATTTTATGCCACCAATTTTATATTCATATACACAGTGAAAGTCGATATAACAGACTGTCGATATAACGGATTTTGCCTTATACGGACTTTTTTGCTGGAACGGAATTTTTAATAAGTATTATTATAACGGACTTTTATATTTATATTAAACAGTGATATTAATATAACGGATCCGGACTAATTTGCTCGAACACATTTAATTTAGCTTATCTCGATATAACGGATTTTGTGCCGTTATACACAATTAAATATAAGAATAAGATTCTTTTCCCATTTTCTGCTACACGTATCTAACAAATTACAAACTTAACATAATGTCGACTTATGGTCCTATCAATTTAAATAATAATCGAAAAATGCTTCTCAGCAAAGTGATGTAAACAAACGAACTCGCGCTACCTTAACAGCATTACAGAAAAAGAACTAAGTGCTACGAAATGGCAAAGGTTTTCAATATTTAGATCTAAATTCCGTGTTGGGTATTTTCTTTAAAAAATTGAATGGCTTGCAAAAATATCAGCATTTTCTTTTTGAAGCAGCTCAATCTGGAGTTGTCAAAGCTCTGCTGGTTGCTAATGGTGCTTATACTGAATTTAATTTGTTAAAAACGAGAAAAGCAAGCGTTTTTGAAATTACCAAAGAAATTAAATCTTTTCTATCCTGGTACTAACCCCTCCTCCTTTGGATTACAAACATCGAGAGTACCTCTACAAAAATATTCGCTTATTCGTTAGAGATAAATTTAAAGACATTACTTGTCCCAAACCAGTACAAAATGTAATTGAGTAATTTTTATACTAAATCAAAAAGTGTTAGATGACATAGTTAACTCTTATTTCTCTTAATTCTAAATAGTTTAATAACTAAGATAACTAAAAAAAAAACAATAATATTCCACAGCCAACTATTAAATAAACTTTTTCTCTCTTATTTTTGTCAAGTTGGTTTTCTAATTGAGTCCGAGGAGTTTTATCCCATTTTTTGTAGTAAGCTTCAGGGTCTCTTAGTTTTTCAGTAAGGCGTTCATTTTCCATAGTGCCATCAAATTGGTTGTGTTTTTTTTAATTGGTTTATAATGTCTTCAATATTTTTGCAATTTGGTTTTAGAAAACATGTTCATCATGAGTTCATATTCGCATAGCTAGGAACATCACCTTCTCATTTTTCACTTTTTAACATTTATACAAGTTCTTCTCCTAATTCACATCCAATCTGAAAATCATGAATGTCCATAGTGCTGTTCGGACCCTTTCTAGGATTTGACCCATTCTGGGATCCTGAAATGGGTTAGCCCATTTCGATTTTTGCGATGTGATAATCTATAATCATTTCCGATTATCACACACTGGGTACACCAGCAATGATGCTTCTTTTAATAACATAATTAAAGTAGTTTATCTTGAATGCATGAAGGATTAAAAAATGAACAGCTGTTTATTCGTCTTTAACAACAATGCTATGATGCAAGTCATCTATACTAGACAATCACGTGATTTGTTTCGATTTTAATTGACCAATAATATTGTAATATGATAAGCAAAAATTAATTAAATAGAAAACATGCTTTTCTTCGAAAAGATAATAATAATATATTTAGTTTCGATCTACAATTTTATCCAATTATATGCTACTAATATGATCACGTGGTTGGATTAACATAATAATAAGAACTTTAATATTAAATCCCTAAAACTTTTCACAAAAAAATCTAATCAAAAATCTGACCAGTAACTTTGTAGAGCTTGTTATGAAGAACAAAGTTACCAGTCGGATTTTTGATATCTTATCTGTGTAAGAAGTTGAAAGACTTTAAAAATGCTTTATTTTTTATCACGTGATTATCGGGTATAGATGACTTGCACCATATATTCTGAAAAATCTTTCCTGGCGCTGCTATTTTCATATAGTCAGTTTGCATGGCTCGATTACTAGATAGACGTCACGCTTTTAACATACTGACGATCAAGCATTAAAAGACGGTCCATATTAGCTTTAATAACAGGCAAAATGTAATAACATCTTTTATTATAATCGTTCTAACTAGTAAATGAAGAAATGTTCTCTACAAATTTTTATTCTGCATTAATAACGTTCAAAGTTTCTACATCATTCCCATGCCTCCCATACCTCCCATACCTCCTCCCATACCACCTCCCACGCCAGCACCCTTATTTTCCTCTACAAGAATAAAGATAAATGTAAATATGACCGTTACACTTACAGTTTAAGTTCATTGTTGTGCCAATAATCAGTAATATTACTCACCGGGTGCTTCAGTAATCATGCATTCTGTTGTCGTCAATAAACTAGCGACGCCCGATGAATCCACAAGCGCAGTCCGCACAACTTTGAGTGGGTCCACAATCCCACGTGCAATCAAATCGCCATACTCTCCTGTCGCAGCATCATATCCATAATTAAAGTCATCACCATGTTGTTCAAGCAACTTACCAACAACCACGGCTCCCTCTTCACCAGCATTATCAACGATTGTCTTTGCTGGTTTCTGTAATGCTGATCTAATAATGTTTACGCCCAACTGTTGATCAAAGTTAGCCGGCTTCAACTTATCCAAACATCGAGTAGATTTGAGTAATGCCACTCCACCACCAGGTACAATTCCCTCTTCGACTGCAGCTCGTGTAGCATTCAACGCATCAGTAAACCTGTCCTTTTTCTCTCCCACTTCCACCTCTGAAGCACCACCAACGCGAATTACTGCAACTCCTCCGCTAAGCTTAGCAAGACGCTCTTGTAGTTTCTCCTTCTCGTATTCGGAAACGGTTGGATCGTTGATAGCTGCACGAATCTGTTCGCAACGTTGATTTATCATATCTTTGGAACCTTCCCCATTGAGAAAAATCGTATCTTCTTTTGTTATTGTAGCTGATCCAGTTGTTCCGTACATGTCGGGAGTTGCACGTTCAAGCTTTATATCCAAATCATCGGAGAACACTGTACCACCAGTGAGAATAGCCAAATCGCCGAGAACATTCTTACGATTATCACCAAATCCAGGTGCTTTGACAGCAGCAACCTGAATATTTCCTCTCAATTTATTGAGAATACAGGCCGCCAACGCTTCTCCATCGACGTCTTCGGCAATAATGAGAAGTGGCCTACGCTGTTGAGCAGATGCTTCTAAAGCTGGAAGGATATCTTGCAATACAGAAATCTTCTTTTCGGATAAAAGGATCAACGGTTTCTCAAATTCAACCTTCTGCGTTTTCGTGTCCGTCATGAAGTATGGTGAGATGTAACCGCGATCGAACCGCATACCCTCTGTGATCTCCAATTCATCCTCGATTGTCTTGCCTTCTTTTACCGTGATAACACCTTCTTTTCCGACCTTTTCCATTGCATTAGCAATAAGCTGTCCTACGTGCGTATCGCCGTTTGCAGAGATAGTAGCCACCTACAACAAATAAAAATGCAGGCCAGTCCCAATCAGATATCGAACAACAATAATCGTACACTTTACATAATAGTACTGCACCAGAGTAAAATCTATTACCTGAGCAATTTCCTCGCTTGTGGTAATTACACGACTATTCTCTCGCAGAAATTGCACGATGGCATCAACAGCCAGTTGTACGCCGCGACGAAGATCCATTGGATTACAGCCTGCCGCAACATTTTTTACACCTTCTACAAAGATTGCGCGAGTTAGAACTGTGGCTGTCGTGGTACCATCTCCTGCAACTTCATTCGTCTTGTTTGCAACATCCTGGACGAGTCTGTGTTAATAGGGATATCACGTTAGTAAAATGGCAATTACACGCGAAGAAGACATGACGCTATAGAATACTGTCGCTATGGAACAAAGGCGATAAAACTATTACATTGCTCTTAGATTCCCCGGAAACATCCATGATTTATTTACCTTGCACCCAAATTCTCAAACTTGTCCTTGAGAGTTACACTTTTCGCCACGGTTACTCCATCCTTTGTTATTTTCGGACTACCATATGCCTGTTCTATTAATACGCTACGACCTTTCGGTCCTAGCGTGACCGCAACCGCCTTTGCAAGTACATCAATTCCTTTAAGCAAAGAAGCACGACCCTCGACTCCAAACTTGATTTCCTTATGTGAAGCATATCCACGCGCCAAGGAGGGGGCAGAAGTCTGCCTTGGTATACCAGAAAGTAAAGCGGGAATTCGTGAAAGTTGTGATTTGGTAGCGTATCGTGCCAAACGGTTCATAGTTATCGCTATTTTTTAACGGTTCTTGGAGGAGGTGTTGGTGAGAGATTGATTAGAAATTTTTCTGTTCGGGGTCGAAAATTTTTATAAAACTACAGCTGATTGGTTGATACACAAACAAATTCCATCAAGTTCCATCAGTACAAGATCTTTGCGCGTGAAATCAATTTTTTTATGTAGATCAGTAGAATGTTGTAGAAGTTTCCTTATTATTATTAGAAACACCCTAATTAGCGTTAGGCCTGCATACCCAATTTGGGAATAAAGAGTTAATCAATTACCTATCGCAGTTTTTTTGATCAATTTCATTGGTTGACAACAAATTTGACTAATGTAATTTGCAAGAATCAGGTCTACTCCGCTTCCAAACATGGTAAATTCATACTAACACTAATATATTAATCTGTGGTTTAGAGCAAATCATTTCAAGAAAAGGAAGTTAGAAAATTAGAGAATTGTGGGTTTGTCCGTTAACTAAAAATTTTTTGTATATCTTTCGAGGCCCGTCTCAATTGCGAGCACCATGTAGAGGACGAAGCAATAAAGGAGTCGAATTTCGATGTCATTGACGTCATCGACTTTTCGCAATTTAAAAATACGCATCCGAGTGTTTAGTAATACTGTATCAATTAAATAAAATACTACGTCGTATTAGTCCTTTCGAAATTCAATGTAATTTATGTTCAGTAGTGTCTTTATTTTTTGAATTGCTGCAAAACAATTTCAATCATATATAAAAAGTATATTAGTGCAGTCACATGTAATTATTATCATCACAAATGTGTTTCCACCCACCGTACTTAGATCGAATATCAACTAAGATCTACGTGTAAAATAAATACTACGCGAAAAAAAGAAAGAAAGAGAATGTATGATAGCATAGACTTTTACTAAAATATCAAAGTTATAGGAACACAGCAAATTAGGATTAACCCATGTGCTCTAAATTGCTCTAGCGAATACTCGGATGAAATAAACATAAATGATGACATCGGACTTTCGTGTTATTTTATTAAAATATGGTTGGCTTGCCTAAAAATCACTCTTTATGGTAGCTACTTATAAGATAAAACTATCCAATAATAATAACAATCAATATTTCATTCTAGTGTTTATAAGATTAAAAATTGATTCTCAATCTGGTACTTTATTATCCACTATTAATAGCGTACTAATTTAATATCAAGGGTTCTTCATTGATAGCAACTCGCGATTCTCGATGAAATGATATGTATTCTTCTCTCATTATCATTGTTTACAATTATTGCTCCTATCAAAGCATTTCCTTTACCATTAATGCAAAACGCCATAGCACAGTTGCCGTCGTCAGTAATTATATTCAGCTCTCCATGACAATCGCATCTGGCCGCAACATATCATTGATTTCTTTTGCGTTTAAAGCTTTTCTCCCTGCTAACTTTCGGATTATCAACAACTGTCAGCCGGTTATGCTACGACTCCAGATTAACATAAACAGTAGTCATAATAATAAATAATAATACTAGCCTTTGGTAATACAACCAGACCAGAATTCAATCCTGCAAAGAAATATGTTTCAATTCGAATGACGTAATGACTAAACAATCGTTATACAATCGATAGGCTTTCAGGAATTGAAATTATTAAAAGAATTAGATTCAGGTCCGCCGACTTTTCAGGGACAAACGGGCTAGAATCCAAAGGTTCATTTGGCCTGCCGACTTTTCAGGGACAAACAGACCAAACGAACCTAGAATCTAAGGGGCCATTTGGCTTGCCGATTTTTCAGGGACAAACAAGCCAAACGGAGGATGATACACCGCTTTGGACTGCCGACTTTTCAGGGACAAACAGACAAAACGGGGTGATATACGTTCGGCCTGCCGACTTATCAGGGACAACAGGCCAAACAAAGGATTAGCCTGTCGACAATAACAACAGGCCAGAGAGATTTTTTTTTTAAAAAAAAAACTTACAAAAAAGAAGAGTGTATAAAAGGGTATAAAAAAGAGCGAAGGGAGGTATAAATAGAAGGGCGTATATAAAAAGGAACATGTAAAGAATGAGGGTGTGTGAAAGAGATTCATCATGAGCCCGCACAAAGGTTTATTATATTTATTAACTTATCTTTCTAGTCCTGTTTCGACTTGCTTGTGAGGGCGACTGACAGCCTTTCTGCATAATAATTAAAGTTGTTTAATGTCTAACAATTTTTCGGTATAGTAACAGTAATAGTCGGGAGAGAAAATTTTTTCCTTCGATCGCATAAAATTATACTATCACGTTAACATTCCCGTGACAAAAATAAGTACAGTCAACCCTCTCTATAGTCACGTTGTCGGGAACAATGCAACTTTTGTTGAAAATGTGCTTATATAGAGGGTTTTCCTACAAGTTCAATAGTATGCTTATAAAGAGGTCTTTATATGATGTACTTATAGAGGGGGTGACTATAAAGAGGGTTGACTGTATATGTTAATATTAATATTAATATGAATTAAGAAGTGTTAATATGGCACAATCCAAGCCTCATTCTCTACCTACTACATACCCACACGTCTTTACCTCATGCATCGACCTCTTTTATGTTATGTCTTGCCAGAACGATATCATTATGCACTGGGTTATCTTTGATTATGATAGCAAAGCCTACGATATTAATATCGCAGTTGACCATTGTCGTGCCAACAACTGCGGGAGAGCAGTCAATTGTCGACACTAGGAATTTAGCTACTTTCGAACGGAGCGTGGCGTCTCCTATTTATAGTTATAGGCATTGACTCACAGTGTCGATGCGTAGACACTAATCTTCGATAATTAATCTGTCCTCGAGTATATCACGTTGGGGTTAAAACGTATTATGAACGCGTTTACTAAATACTACCGGTATATCATGCTTTTTTATGTGCCAACCAATCAGCTCTAGCCGAACAGAAAAATTTGACATTTGTACCTCCTCCAAGAACCGTTAAAAAATAACGATACTTATGAACCGTTTGCAGGAGCTCGAAGATCTCCAAGGTAAGAATGTAACATATAATGTAACAGAATTTTAGAGGTAAGCATAAAAGACTATCAGGGTAAATTAAAAACGAAGACTTAAAATTGAAAGTGATGAGGTATCTCTTGAAATTGATACAGATGAATCAGAGGATGAACTTGAAGATATTGGCGAATCGGAGGATGAACTTGAAGATTTTGGCGAATCAGAGGATGAGAATACCTTGAATGCTAATGGTAAGAAACAATTAAAAGACTCGTGTACCGACTTAACGATTCACCAAGATTGCACGTTTGATTGTGTGTTTGTCAAATAGACATAAAATATGCCGATTTTTTCGAAACACCAAAGAACCAGCGAAAACGTAAAGCAGATTCAGTTGACGCAGATTCTTCAGATGAGTATCTGACATCAGACGACGAAGAAGGCAATGCAAGTCCTTCTGAAGCGTTAAAGAAAAAAGTTAGCGACTTGTTTGCTCAAGATGATAGCGATCACGGTTGGTAATGGTGTTAACTGTTATTACACGAAAAGTTCCTGTGTCTTTGAAGGAAATATATGCTTACTGGAAACCTTTGATGTTTTAGACGATGATCCGAAGTCTACTTTCCAGAAGCAACAAGACAAAATCATGAAACGGATAAAACTATTAGAGGCAGAAAATGTTGCCGAGAAAGACTGGACAATGACTGGAGAGGTATTGCGTCAGTCTGCAAGACGTTTATGAAGAATTGTTTAGCAAGTCGAAAATATCATACACGTTAAACTTTGTTTAGGCATCGAGCAAGGACCGTCCGATCAACAGTTTGCTCGAGGAAGATTTGGAATATGACTTCGTTTCCAAGGTACTATATGTAAGGTCCTAAATTAGCTATTACTATTGATATTAACAAGCATAATGTTTTGTTACACAGCCTGTTCCGGTAATTACTGAAGACGCGACAAATAAGTTAGAAGAAATAATAAAAAGAAGAATTCTAGACGTAAGTCATTGTCGACTGTAGTATGCAAACTAGCGTTTTGATGTATATTTTGGCATAGTTATTTGCGTAGATGACTGAATACATGTTACTTTTATTATTCTTAAGGGTACTTTTGACGATGTGGAGCGCAAACAAGATCCAAACTTCCGTCCCTTTCTTCCTTCAAAAGTGGTTGAACTTTCACACGAAAAATCACAAAAATCGCTTGCTGAGATATATGAAGACGAGTATATTAAACAAACGTCAGGAGATAAGACGAATGAAAAAGACGAGAGCTTAAAAAAGGAACACGAGCAAATAGAAGATATGTTTAAAGATCTATGCTTTAAGCTAGATGCATTGAGTAATTTCCATTATACACCTAAGCCGGTATGTAACAGCTTGTGGGAATACAGTGTTTAAATGATTTGTCCTCACTTTTATAATTACCCCCATAATTCATCATTAGCCCAAACCCGAAGTCACTGTGATAACGAATGTAGCAGCAATAAACATGGAAGAAGTAATACCGCTTAACGTTAACGATTCTAACTTATTGGCGCCAGAGGAAGTATATGACAAGAAGAATGTAGAAGTCAAAGGTGAAACGGAACTAACATCTGCGGATAAAAAGAATATCCGAGCGAAAAAGAAACGCGCAAAGAAGAAGGAAAAGAAGATGAGAGAACGTGAAGAAAAAGTTATGGAGAAGTACGTGTCTTTAATTTTTTTTTTGCTTCTGCATACGGATGCACTTTGAGCATTAATTCACGGTTTGTTTGTTATTTTTAGGGTGAAACCTGGACTGGTAAAAAATCATTCTAGGAAAAAGGTTTTGGATAAATTGATTGGTCAGAAGGTACTGTATAACAATAGTGACATTTTTTATGGAATAACTGGTCGAGCTTAATTTGACTCTATTTCAAACAATTTGTACTTTAGAATATTACAATAATTAACCGGGATGGGAAGAAGGAGTCATTAGGGAAAAAACCAGAGGGAAAGAATCGTGTGGACACAAGGAAAGCAGAAAACTTAAGACTATAGTATTGTCAGATCAATTAATAAAGTAAGATAATGATAACTAGACATGCTAATCATATTGCAAAGAATAGAGCAAGAATACCGCGAATGTTCCCCGATGAATAGGAAAAATAGAACTCATCGTCTTAAACAGCTTGGAATTATTGTCTGAGACGACAATAGTTACAGGCAATCGTAAAATTTACTATCACCCACTTACCCCACCTTATGAATTCTATCGAAATTCATTCTCTGAACTTTGACTCTTTATTGAATATTTTCTAATACATCAGCTATTATAGTTTGTAACGCGTGTTGCAATCACTGCTAATGCTTGCGTTAATAAATATGGGCCCATAACACATTATATCCAATGACCGTGAAAATATGGAATAAAATAATGTTATCACCATAACGGGATTTCTAATATGAATCGAATGAAGAGGCCTGCTCAACGAATTGATAGTAGGATTAGTCAAAACTGTAAACAACCCATCCCCTCTCTTGAGAAATGTAATATCGATTTTTTTATTTCGAATTTTAATATTATATTTGTAGTAGTCACATGAAGATATCCAGCGAATAGTCTCGTAACGATTATTGGCTCGCAAAATAAAATTAACCTGCATTTTTAGAACAGTATGAGCATTTTCATGTAAAATATCAAGACATACGTCGTCATATTGAAAGAATACTAACGATAAGATTTCTGGTATCTGTACAGCATTATTGAATAATCGACGATTAGTATTAATATGTCTGATGACGACAAAAAAAAAGCAGACTCTCTCCATTCCCGCCTTTTCTTTTCAGAAACAATAAGAACAACATACCGTGCTCTGGCACCAGGTCCTCCAAATTTCTTTGGCTCGCACCGCCTAGGATCTGCCACCAACAAGGATCTGTCATAGCGAATCAATGTATCTTTGATCTCCTTCTTTGTTGCTTCGTCGACATATTTCTGATGAAAGGCTACTATTGCTTTTGCTATTGCCTGACGAATAGCGTATATTTGCGAAGTATGGCCACCACCATTGACACGCACGCGAATGTCGACATTGGCAAATTTATCATGGTTGAAATGCTGTCTGAGAATCAGAATAGGTTCGTAGACTTTAAACCGGAGGATTTCTGGCTCAACCAAGTGGATTGGAGATCCGTTTATTTTCAGTAAGCCTTTGCCGCGCTTGCAGTATGCGACGGCTGTGGCAGTTTTCTGTCGTGATGTTGGAAAAGTTTGCGAGTTAAAAGACAAAGGATTCAATTTGATTCGTTGCCGTAAAGAATGCCTGGTTTTCTTTCTCAAAATCTTTGACGGAAAAGAAAATTCTTGCTAACGAACCTTGCGGCCGTAACACTGTACAGCTTCCACCATACTTGCTGGTTATATCTGTTAAATGGTCAAAAAAAGCTTATTGAGATCAATTCCCGCCAATGTCAAAAAAATAAACCATATCCATCCATTTACAGAAATAAACCAAAAACTCTCCAAGAGGTGTCTATTGTCTACACAGAGCATCCACAAAAAAGTCCGCTTATCAACATTCTCAATTTACCTTCAAGCAGATGACAATGCTGAAAAGAGAAAGAATAAGGGTAACGGCAAAGACGAATTTTAATCGAAACCAAGAAAAATGGTCCCTAGAATTTTGGGGGTATTTCGAAAAAAAAAATTTTTTTTTTCTTAAAAATTGTTAGAACTGAAAAGATGGTTTTCTCAATCTCACCCGAACATTAATAGCAAACATGGTGGTAAGTCTACAAAGATTATTTCGTCAATAAGATTCTTTTATGCGGATTGAATACCGCATAGCAAATATACATGGGCGTGAAATGGAGAACGAAGTTAGGCTTTAAGTATGGACATGCGGCTACTGCGCCGAAGGTTTAATTGCTGGCAATCGCGAAAGCAGAATCTTTTGTCGCAAGTCTCATTTTGTTAATAGCGATTGCCTGACAGTCACCAAGGCGAAAGTTCGTGGATATTATCTTTAATTCGCAGGAAAAGCGCATAGTGTTGAAACACGATCAGACTTGTTCCATACATTTATTAACTCGATTAATGATTTCTCCTAAATAGTTGACTATCGATCTTCTCAGTCCTACCCCTGAACATGAGAAACGCCAACACAAGTTAAAGAGATTGGTGCAAAGTCCCAACTCGTATTTCATGGACGTAAAATGTCCAGGATGTTTCAATATTACAACCGTATTCAGTCATGCTCAAACAGTGGTTCTCTGCGGTTCCTGCGCAAATGTACTGTGTCAGCCCACAGGTGGTCGCGCTCGATTAACAGAAGGTAAAAAGACGAAACAGTGGAATATTAATGTCGCATCTGATGCTTGAATGTAGATATGTTCTAATAATGGTATATTTGCTTTATCAGGGTGTTCGTTTAGGAAAAAGACCGGTTAAGACTATAAAATAATTTTAAATTCTCAATGCTTTCGTAAACTTGTAATGAAATTCTGTTGGTGTCTTTCTTTTTCCTCATTTTAATGAATAAAAGAATATATATTCAAGGCTACTCGCCAATTTAGACCTTTCACTGATTTACTAATTCTTGACGAATGCGTCGATTTAAAGATCTGGCTAATGAGAGAGATTTACTGCTGATCGGAACGAAACTTGTTTGAATGGGTCTTGGAAGTCGTTGCAATCAAGTTCAAGATTTTAATCTGACTCTTCAGATGTTGCAATTCGGTCATGATTTGCTTGTGAATGCTGCTAGTATTGGCTTTTTTTATTTGTTGTCAAAATGACACATATGTGTGCAAGAATTGTATGGATTCATTCATTCGTTAATCTTTGCAAGAATTTCGTGATCCCGGAATATGTGATATTCTTCATCCCCGACTTTTATGGCATTTCCACCGTATGTTGGAATAAGCACCCGATCACCCTCTTTTACTTGTGGTGGAATATGCTTACCATGCTGAGAACAACAAGAACGCAAAAAAAAAAAGATTCAGCATGCTGACAGACCTTTGCTACACTGGTGATCACCTTTTGAATAAAACGTCTTACTTTGTCAAGAGCACCCTTTCCAACGGCAATGACTTGACCTTCGTTGTATGTCTCTAACGATTTCTCTGGGATTAAAATTCCTGCCGCGGTTTTCTACATATAATAATGTGACGTCGTCGTTTAACAGTTAGTGACCCAATACGAACTATCTTTACACAAAGCGGGTTGATTTAATCAAGAATACCTGTTCTGCTTTGAGGCGTTGAATGAGTACTCGGTCAAGAAGTGGTATGATGGATTTGATATTTTTTGTTGCAGCGGCCTGAATGGACGATAGTACACATTTGCGTCATGAATAAACTCTACATACAACTACTGTTTGGACTTTAGTAATAAATATAAAGCGTTCATATTACCATATTTACAAACCAATATGATTTTGGTCAACTGGTAGATTCTTTGATTGTTTGAATAGGAGCTTTTAATAAAGATCGAGAGGTACTCGTATAGCTCACGCTTTGATCTTTTTTTTTTCCTGACAAAATTTTCAGGTGACACTAAGCGATTATCTTTTTAATGAGCGAAACTTCTACAACATTCTACTCGCGGTGCATATCACGTGGGAAAGGCCGATTCACGCGCAAGATCTTGTTGACTACTTACGTAATTTGTACTACATTATATCGGTTTATCGGTCTTAGTCTATATTAATATTAATATATCGGTTTTACGAGGGGTTTATCATATAAATTGCACGGGAATTGAAAAAAGTATCGGTTTTGCGAGTTATCGGTTTTAAGCAGTATCGGTAACAAATTTATCAATAATCAGCTTTACCTCTTGTTATAAAATGCTCATCTACCAATTGTCTCTGTTGTTCTGCTAGTTTTGTATTTTTGTTGTAATAATTTCTTTCTAATTTAGACTTAACCAGATGTTCTTTCAATAAGTCTTTTGCTTCTTCCTTACTGTAAGCCATTTCGAAACCGTTGACATGTATCACATAAATCCGTTCTTAGAATATAAGGCGTTAATTGGTGCCATAACTTGCGAAACGCATCATATTTTAACAATTTCAACGTGCTATTGTTTTTGAGACCTGCAATAAAATCACGATAGACCGATTTGTCATTCGCTTCGGCTGGCAAAGGTGTAAGCAATTGAGTAATTCGGTTTACATTTCTACCAGGACTTGGTAATCCATGAATTTCAGCATAACTTCTTCACGGCTGTAGCAACGTTTTTATCGATGGTTATCCATCGCCGTATTTGTTTTATGTTACCATGAACGTGTGGTATTATGCCATTCTTTGCTAGTACTAGATGATTTCTGACGTTTTCCAAATGAGCAAGGCCAATTCTTAACATATTAAGATACGTTTTCTGACATAGTGGCGTGTTGCGATCTCAGTAATAAAACGTTCTCTTATTAGTCCATGTTTTCTTTTAAGACGTCAACTGGCAGTTATTTCTTCACCATTCATTGCTTTCAGTTGGGCCATTAAAAATATATCTTGTTCAGATCTAGAGAGAGTTTGAAACACTTCACATAACTCGGCAAACTTTTTTCTCATAATCTTTTTTGCAATTACAATCTATATCCAAGAAAAGTAAGGCCTTTTCATATTCAGTAAAACTATTATATTCATTATTTTCATATATGGGGCATGCTGCAACAAAACCAGACAAAGTGAACATTCTATTATGTGACATAAATATCTCTATATAAAAAATATTAATATAAAACTAATTTACATTAAATCCACTATGGAACCGAAGAATTACACACCATTAGAAGCATTCTAAAGAAAGCTCAAGGAGAAAAAATTGCGCCTTATGTTTTTAAAATCAATGACACCCAAACACTCCAGGAATATCTAGATAAAGAAAAAATTACTTATGAAATTTATCAGGAAGAACGAAAGATGCTTCATCGTCTGTGGTATTGGTGTCTTTAAGCTTACTGAAGAGTATCAACAAACCTTTGAAAGCCTCTTGTGCTCCTGGATTGATCCATACCATGATCCCGTTGCTCGTAGACTCTTGCATCGGATGATGCTATATACTTATAAGAAAAGGTAATATTATTAGTGTTCTGGTCAAATTTGTTAAATCAACTATAATGACTGTGAATTGTATACCAGACAGAATCCATGAAGATGATGAACAAGAACATTGCAAGAAAAGTAAGAATAATTACAATGAATAGTAGTGATGAATATAGATGGTTTAAAATGTGACGTGTTTCACTAATGCTAAACTCTAACTGTTGATCAAGAAGAGCTTATTGTTATGATCTTTTTATGTCCATAACGATAGACGTAATAAAATTCTCATTCGGACAACTTACTATAGTAACAATAATTCTTCTTACAAAACATATATAATATGCAAGAAGCATTGAAGAATATAAAGTATTAGAATTTATATATAGGATTACCCGTATATGGAAAATTATAATTATAATGGTTCGACTGAATATGAAAACGCAGTGCGTTTCTTGGAGACAGGTTGTAAATGTGGTTGCTCGAAAATGATTCCGAAAGAAAAATTTGCTGAATTACGTGAGGTGTTTCAAGCTCTCTCTAGATCTGAGCAAGATATATTTTTAATGGCCCAGTTGAAAGCAATGAGTGGTGGAGAAATAACCGCTAGTCGACGTCTTAAAAGAAAACGCGTACTAATAAAAGAACTTTTTATTATTGAGATCGCAATACGCCGCTCTGTCAGAAAACGTATCTCAATATGTTAGGAATTGGCCGCACTCATTTGGAAAACGTCAGAAATCATCTAGCGACGAATGGTATAATACCGCAATACCAAACGAGTACCGCGATGAAAAACCAAAATAACCATTGACATAACTGTTGCTACAGCCGTGAAGAAATTTCTCGAGAATTATGCTGAAACTCATGGTCTACCAAGTCCTGGTAGAAATGTCAACCGCATTATTCAATCACTTGTACTCTTACCAGCCGAAACGAGTTATAAATCGGTCTATCGTTAAAATATGATGCGTTCCGCAAGTTATGGCACCAATTAACGCCTTATATTCAAACCATGAGTCCAAGAACCGATTTATGTGACACGTTCCAGCATTTTCGGAATGGCTTACAGTATAATGCTCGTAAGCGAAAGATTTGTTGAAAAAATACAAAGAACGTCTGGTTAAGGCTAAATTAAAGAGAAACTATTACAACAAAAATACGAAATTAGCAGAACAACAGAGAAAATTGGTAGATGAGCATTTTATAACAAGAGGT
>CAJVPI010001168.1:0-15780 GCA_910592345.1 Paraglomus brasilianum
TTAGCGATAGTAGGAACGAGCCTAAGAGTTCCGCCGGAAGACGACTAAATCCCAAGGTCGTTACACGAACGCTCTCCACGTGTGGCGATCCGACAACTACCTCTACTCCTGATAAATCTATTATGACAATTAGTGACCTTAACGTTGGTTTTCAAAACATTCACGATACTTGAATACGTTGTCCCTAGATTATTAATTAGTCTCGAGTTCTACGTTGATGGGACTAGCTGCCATGACATTTCTCATAATTATAATGAGGGTCAATGATTAAGCGAAATAGCCTTTGCTCATTGATTACCAAGTCGTTTTTGGGTCAACATTTTCCGGACATTTCCAATTGTAAGAATAGAAAAGCGCTGTCTAGACCGATCGTATCAAAGAATTCATAATTAGAATGCGAGTTGATAATAATACGTTGCTAATAAAGAATATGGTGAATCCTCTGAACTCTTACTACATCTACATCCAGGATTTCACGTAAATTTTATTGCATTTGATGCTTTCCTCATTACAAGTCGATAACAAAACAGACTCTACATCTTCTGTCATTATTGATGGGGCTACGCTACAGACTAAATCATCGAAATAGGCCTGAGAATTACTTTATCAAAGAAGCAATTAAAACAAATGTTATCTAAATAGTGACTGAAACTGAAAGACGCAACATTACTACTATGCAAAAGACGTTCTAAAAAAATATCCGTTGTCATAATGTATCATCCCACGAATAGTTATAAAGATAATAAAGCTCTCTTGAGGTATAATTGTTGGCGATTAGTAGACATTTCAGTGATAGTATAGTACTGTTTCTACTACATGTACAATAAAGAAATCTTTCCACTTTATTTGGCAAGAGCAAATGAGCGCTACTACTACCTCCCCATCAACTGCCCACTTACCAAATCCATCAGGTATGGTAGGTTAATGAGAACGCACTTATCAGGTTTATATTAACATTTAGTTGAATAATTCACTCTCGAAAATTGAGTTTGTATATCAGTAATTTATTGCGTGTGATGCATAAACACTATGGTTTCATTTCCGCTGCTCGCATCCATGCATTTTCTGTCATTAGCTTATACAACGTCGAATGGTTCGGGTTTGTCAGGTAGTTCAATTACGATATTAGACTAACATATGCGTACAAGATAGGTTAATATGAATATTATCGACAACAGTTAGAAACCAACAGTTTGATCATACCTGTCTATAGCCGCAGAAAGAAAAAATTCCTCGAGTATAGTTCCAAATAAACTTGCTTGATTTCTCAGTAGATCCAAAATCACTACTGATACGTGATCTCTCCCGTTCCATCTGGATCATAATAAATGGACAATAAAACAAGTGTTCTTTACCATGCATCAAACTCGATATTTGAACTCACCGTTTCAAGTAACGTCTTATTAACATAGCCCATAGACGCAAAAGAAATCGGGAGTAAGACTAGAACTGCGATGAATGTAGCAACTGAAAACCTTTGGTCTACAACAAAGTTGATCACAAGACATATCCCCAAGATTTCGGATATAATAAACAGAAAGAAAATGCAAGTGACTATAATAGCCTTTGTCAGATACACTTTATATGGCTCATTTATTCTTCTAATAAAAGCGTGATAATCGGATTGGGTGATCTAGCGTGTGAATAGAGCAACGATGACGAGTTAGTACAATATCGTGCAGAGTTAATAGTCCTTGTTCTATTGGATAACTTACATATCCTTTAAGTTGTGGTGGATATTCGGTCACGTACATACAGTTGGAAAGTGGGTCAACTCGTACAGTTCTCATATCGTAAGAGGTAATCGTAAGAGGTAAACAAGGAGATTTCAAGTTGGCTGTAAAAGTTCTAAATATATACAAATCTTCCCGCCAGACTAACCATGTATGTATAATAGTGTGTTGATCTCACTGCGCAGAACTTTCCCAAGCAGGGGTGACTGACCTAAATCCACAGCATGCCCATGCGTTTAGCTTTGTCGCATGATTTTCTACTACAGAATTGCTAACATTAAATATCGACAAAGTCGAGTTATAATGTATTTCATTAAAGAATTCCTCAAAGTATCTTACGTTCTGTCAGAAGTCGCAAAGACATACACATACGTTCCATGAAACTAGTTCAGCCTTAAGCGACGCGAGCACTTCTCATCGTTATTACGTATAGATGTTTGTTTTAGTCAATAATTTCCAAATTAGTATTTAACCACTCCGTATTAGTATGCAAATATGCTGTACTACTGACTATAATTAGACCGTATCACTGAAATCTCAATATTTTGACTATAGATAGAAGAATTTGTTCAGACTAAACATACGTTTCTGTAAAAATGACAAGACAAGCGCTTGGCTGTAATTCCGGGCTTATATGAATCGGTAGTGTTGCAGTTGGTATAATTTCGTATGGAAACCGGTATTATCTTTCGCGTAGTTGGTAGAATGTTACCAAGCTTAGCCTGTATTACACGCCCTTACTTCCGGGAGTTGAACAACTAAATATATAATTAATTATCAACTCTTCTATGCGAAGTAATTCTCTGCCCGTGCCGATTTGGTGTTTTGACTAATCAATACGTGTCGCTCGCAACTATTTGTTTCGATAAGAAGGGTGAGTCTAGGTTGTCGATTAGTTGGCACTTTCTGTCCTTTCACCACATTTGTGTACTTTCGAACGGTTCGATGGTCCGAATCGTATCAACTCTAGACACTTTGGGAAAAAAGTACAGTTGATGCTGTCTATCACTATAGTGAACCTAATACTGGCTGTAGCGAACCAATCATCAAGGACAGAAATTTCTATAAATAATAAATCGGCTTGTGGTGAACTTTGTTATAAATCTGTCTATGTGAACTCGTTGTTCTAAGTATAATATTAATACAAGCCCAAATCAGATCCAACGGAAAAAAATTATCGTATGACAAAGAATTATTCAGGTGAACGAGAAGATACAGTCCTACCTTATTTGTATCTCCCCTTGTTGTATCCCAACCTCGAGCTTTCAGCTGGACGGATTTCCCTTATTGTATATCAGTGTCTCATTTGTATCCTACTCAGATATATCCCTATGGTCTCGATTTACCACTTGTGTTACACAAAAATCATGCCATTTCTATTTAAATCCAGGCCACAAATCAAGCACAAATCAGGCCACATAAATCAGGGAATAGAATTAGTAAATCTGAAAAGTAGGAATCGATTATTGTTGCGGTTGGTTAGACTTCAATCTATTTAAATAAATTTACCTAATACTAATATTGATATGAATGACTTATAGTTGCATCATACGGCTGAATTATTCTTCTGATGCATTAGACTTCTCGGTGATAATATTGATTGTTCTTGGAAACTTCTAAATAGAAATTGTGGAACAGGGCGTCGCAAAACTGGTCACGTGTCATGCTTTATTCACAATGATAAACATCGCATTTAAATCTTTCATCAATCATCACAGACGACCACACGAAAACATCCTCACTTATTATACATTTTGACAATGTAGATTTTCTTTTTATTATTTGCTTTCCTTATATGCATCCGTTTCCCATTCTGTCATTCTGACCTCGAAAACACAAATATTTAGTTCCAATTCTCCTTATTCCTAGAATGTCTTACGACCAAACGACGACCCTTGCGTCCTCTTCGTCCACCCGCCCATTGCTACCATCCTATGACGAAGCACTTGCATCAGAGGATACACCGTCACCCTATAATTCTAACGATGAAAATCAATCATTACTACAAGCAGATTATTCGAAAACAAGTCATACAGATACGAACGTAGTTGTAGATATATATGGGCAAGAAAGCGCAGTGGCTGACGAGTTATCGGCACCACCAGCATATAGTCTGTCGGATGCGAGTTACGAAAGATCTACTAAGGGGGTTGTGAGTTACGATCCGAAGATTAATCAGGAGGTCGAGAGCTTGCATAGGTTCTTTCTAGCGCACAATGATATGCCTGAAATGGCTATTACGGTTCATGGTACGCGCAAGTTTGTAAACGAGATAATGTGAATAATTGATTGACCTAGTATTAACTGACTGATCCGTTTTATAAAAATCCCCCCTCTCCACCGTTGCTTCACTTGAATTAAGGTTGTCATGAAGAGACGACTGTCCATTATCACACACACACAGACGACAATGGCCATACACGAACGGACACAACACATCACAGTGAAGAAGTCACAGACTTTCACTTTACATTAGACCTCACGGAATATATAATACCGCGTGGAATAATAACTGTCAATGGGCAGAAAGGTCAACCAGCGAAAGATCTTAGGGAATTACTGCAGGAATATGTAGAAAACAAGAATAAATTGAAAGAGATTAAAATGAAAAAGGTGCGAGTCAAGTATCGGCATATTTGTTTTGCCTTCGTCTCATTAAAAAATCACCCGATTTACTATCTCGTCTCGCCTTCTCCTCCGATCCATTTCCCAATGATCAGGTCGTAGTCTGGGATTACACGTCCCTAACCCGTGCAGTAACTTACGCAATTCGTCAACAAGGTTACCATAATCAAGTCCGAGTAACATTCCCAATGCGTAATTATATGGTCGAAGTCTACGATAACAACAAATTATCCCGCTTCGCTCACTCAAAATGGACACATATCTTTTGTTTCATCTCTTGTCTCTGGATCATATTCTTGCCGCTAACTTGGATGTATAGAAAAAGTTTCAATAGGCAGCTAGAGAGTATGTTTGTAATGAAAATTACGCCCAGGGAGTGGTTTAATGCTAATGTGAATACTATTGTCAATAATGTTAGGTGGGTGTGAATGAGGGAAAATATGGCACCCAACTTGAACACGTGTAACCTGGCATTGTCTGGCTGATTTGGCGGAGTTAGAATTTCTTGTTATTCTTAATAGATATTATATATTGAATAACTTGTTAACTGATATTATAATTACGGCTTGTCACTGTTAATTATCTGCCGATTAATAAACTATTAATTGTATACCAAATGCAAGACACGCGTTTGAAACTTTTAAGACATACTGTAAAGTGACGCTTTCAAAGTAGTCTTTTAAACATTTTATTCTCACTAACCACGATATATGAATATTTTCTTTATAGCGGTGAAGATTCATTGTTGGTGCGGAAGAACATATGGATGTAATAAAAGCATTGATCTTTTCAGCGGTTATAAAGCTTGATTTAATGATAATAATCAAGCTATTCAATAATAGATGCTCTAATACTAATTCTGTCGTTGTGTATTGCTTACGAAAACCAGGTTACGGAAGTTCGATTAATAACTATCGCGAACACTGCTTAATCAGGAAAGAATAGTTCAATGTATTATTTATTTAAATGGGGACATGTCAATTATAACGCCACAAGTAGTACAATCATAATGAACTATTCCAACTGCTAAATAAGAAGATCATGAGTGATGCTGCTCAATAACATTTGAAAGAGACTGGTTTGACTTCATGTATATTTAGAACGGTATTTTATTATCACTCATTATAATAGACAAGAGTTAGGAAAATTTAATTATAATTTTTCCTTGCAATTATAAGAAAAGGAAGAACGACATTGTATTTGATTTACAAGAATAAGCGACATCAAACCAATATGTGAAATGGAATGTGCTTCGTACAAGCTCAAATATTATGGGGGGATTTACTTAAGTGAATATTATGGAACGTGTCGGATTAATTCCTGATTGTATTTCAATTCCGGTTTGGGTCAGAACGTGTACCATAGTTGAATTTGGGTGGTGAATTATAGAAATGGCATATACAGTATCTCCTGTTGTATCATCCCACGAATATTAAAGGTTTTTTGGGGAGGAATAATAATAACTTTATAAAATGGAAAATAATTCACTTTAAAAGTTGAGCTCTGTGTAATTTATTTGTGCGTCGCGCGTAAACACAGTGGTCTCATTTATGCTGCTCACATCCATGCATTAGCTTATACAACGTCGAGTGGTTCGTGTTTATCAGGTAGTTCAATTACAATGTTAGACTAATATATGCGTACAAGATAGGTTAATATGAATATTATTGACAAATACGAAACCAACAGTTTGATCATACCTGTCTATAACCGGAGAAAGAAACAATTCCTTGAGTATAGTTCCAAATAAACTCGGTTGATTTCTCAGTAGATCCAAAATCGCTACTGATACGTGATCTCTCCCGTTCCATCTGGATCATAATAAATGGACAATAAAACAAGTGTTCTTTACAATGCATCAGACTCGATATTTGAACCAAAACTCACCGTCTCATGCAACGTCCTGAGAAAATAAGCCCCATATACCAAAATAGTCAGAATTATTACCGGAATTGCCACCATTATAGCAATTAACAACTTTTGGTCTACAGCAGAACTGCTCACAAAACACATCCCCAATATTCCAGATACAACAAACAAAGAGTAAGTGCAAGATACTATATTGGCTTTTTTCCGGTACACTTTATATGGCTCGTTTATTTTTTCAATAAAAGCGTGGTAGTCGGATTGGGTAACCTGGCATGCGAATAAAGCGTATAAATAAAAAAGTTAGTCATGATAACGGGTTAGCACAATGTCGTATAGCGTTAAATACATCTTGTTCTCTTGGACAACTTACATATCCTTTAAGCTGTGGTGGATATTCGATTACGTACATACCGTTGGAAAGTGGGTCGATTCTAACAGTCTTCATATTGTAAGAGGGAATTTGGTTTAAACAAGCTGGCCCGCAAAAGTCTTAAATATATACGCCAACACGTAACAATGAGGGTAGGTGTGATCCATGCTGATCTTACGGACGTTCCAAATGTGGTTAATTTAAATGTCCCGGTGAGGAAATAAGGACTTTGTTGGCGAAATGAACCAATCGCCTAATTTTCTATTGCTTGGACTGTTAACACACAAAATCGAATAAGTTGTGCAACAACTCGATTAATAAATATATGAATAATGTGACGTGCTTATTGAGCCAATTTGCTTTCAAATCAGTTTATCGTTGGCTAGACCGCGCTCATCAGCAGTCACAAGCAAGATCACATTCTGTATCACGAGTCATATAGTCATCACTGGATCTATTATTATTATACATAAAAGGAATTACGGTTTGATGATCATACCTTGAAATAATATCGATCCAAAATGAGGTAATACTGTATGAATAATATTGGTTCAATGCTCATTGTGGAACAGGCTATCACGAACAGCGTCTGCCAAAGACAAATGGGAGTAGCATGAATTATTCGAGCCCCCAAATGGGTAGTTATAACAGCAAATACAAATTAAATACACGTTTGAACTTGTGCCATCTTTAGAGAAAGCGTCATAGTCAAGTAACCCAAATGATATTATTTAATTGAAAAGGCGGCAAGCTAAATTTGTGAAATAATAAATATCCAACCAATATTGGGAATACAATTGCATATAATATACGAGTTATTTCCTAAACGAACTTATAAACGAGTTTCCATCGGTTCAATAAAATAGCCAGATCAAACTCTAGCCGCAACTTTTTGGTCAAAGGGAAAAAAAAAAAAAGGCCTTCGCGCGAGCCGTTGGACCGTATAAGTGAAAATTCCTTATTAGCAAATACGCGACACCTCGATGTTTAACAATACCAAAACTTCACTGCGGATGATTACTTTATTGGGACTAAAAATCTAACATCTTGATAGACAAGCGCAAGAAGCTGGAGGTAATCATGTTCTACTACTCATCGACTCTTAAGTTGAAAGGTTCAACACTTCCCATCTATCAATACTTACGTTGCTTTCTTACACGACACGGTTTGGTTTCACATTAGTCTAGATATCTGCGTTGTGACACGTTAACTCGCTTCGATTTTTATTTACAAAATAGAATTATTTCTCAGGGTAGGTTTAACTACCACTATAATCTTTTTCTTTTCCGTTCAGATATAAAAGATGGACATTCGCTCAAGTCGGCGAAACGAGACACTTTGTTTAATATGTACTTGTGTCACATCACTATTAACAATATCATATGAATTATTTCTCCGAATCACATTCTTAGTCTCAAGGCGGTTGCATTAAGGAAGTAAACTGTATCGTATGTTCTTTGTCATGTCTCCATTTCGACAAAATCTTCATCGTCGTCGCTATCATTTGGTACAATGTTGATCCCCAGTCTACCCATAATAGTGCTCGCTGGACCTGGTAACCCTTCTTGGCTCCTAAAACTCTGAAGTAAATTCGTCACTACGTTTAGATCTATATCCACTGGTCTATACTCGTTCTCATCCTCAACCAACACGCTCCCTGCTTCATTATGTAACACGTCATCAGCGCCACGCACAAATGACCCGGCGACATTTGTCGAGTACAACTCGCGATCCATCGCTTCCATATACTCTTGTAAATTGGTCTCGGGTGGCGGAGTAGATTGTGGTAGCAAAGTCGGTTCGGGCGGCTGTGCCAATGAAGTAGGGAGAGATTCTGTTTCGAGATCTGTTCTGGGAAATGGCTGGGATTCGGCTTTTGGTTTCCTATATGATTCGTATTCTTCCGCCGAAATTCCTATTAATGTTATCTATAAGTAATTGGTTGTACAAAGGCGCAAAGCGAGTAAGTAAATACATTATATACCCAGTGTTTGGCACATTATATTAAAGAATTCTGCAGGGTTTAAATTGACATTGCCGTCTCCCGGTTCAACGTTATCTGTCTCGTCCTCACTCTCCCCATCTTCATCCTCCCCATCTTCATCCTCTTCATCTTCATCCTCTTCATCTTCATCAGATGCTTCGGACGTATGCTCGCTAGTCAACCATAGTTAGTGTTAGTCCGTTGCGTATAGTTTCTCATTTATTCCCTCTCGGCAAACTTACTCAATAAATTCGGCACCTTCAATACCAGCTTCTTCAAATTGAACAAATCTCTTAAATTCTTTAGCCATCCTTGCCAAATTCATGGCATCATTATCTTCATCCTTGTCAGCTGTGGCCTATTTAAATTATTATCATGGTTATGAATACATTGGGCAATATTCTTATAGACAACTGCATGTCTTACTTGCGCATTATTGAACTTGTCATCTAGCATGCTATCCAGTTGATTTGGATTAATATACAACCAAGAATCATCATCTTCGTGCACATTAGCAGTCAGAACACTGTCGGGAATCGCTGGTTCCTTCAATATTTGTTCAATTTGTTCTAGTGGTGACTCTTCTTCAAAATCATCTTTGCTAGTAGAAATTAAACAATTTCAATGATTTGGAGGTCTGATCGGTGGAATCAGTTAAACACAAGTAAATATGAACCTTGAGGTTGATTCAGTTTTATTCTTTAAAAATTGCTCTTTTGCAGTCGCCTCGAGTTCTTTGTACAGCCTGGACCCTTGAATCTCGTCGCGATAGTAGCCGAGATCAACCAATCGGGCGTGGAATTTCTGCCATGAGGGATCACTTTCAAACGGATAAGTCTGAGAATTGAATGCATTAGTTTTCGCTATTAAATGGTCTTCTCATTAGTTGGTTTGAATCAATATTACCTCAACGGTCGCAGTAGTACGTGCCACTGAATTGGCTTTTGTATAGTATTTATCAGTGCACAAGATCTCGAACCCACATGCCTACAAAACAAAATCAATTTCAAGTCACCTACAATGACAAAACGCCATAGCCAACTTTTACTTACCACTTTCATTCCGAGGTCAGCTGATTTAAAATTCGACGATGAAGGAGGCGGCAATTTAAATGGCTTTGGTGGATGAAATTTTTGACTTGAAAGCTGAGCATATAAAGTGCGTGTCATTTTGACTGTTACTGTGATTGAAGTTGATGGTGGAAATTTATCCATTCTGGAGCAAGCCTTGGTAAGTAAATTGAATATGGGTTATTCACGGACGTTTCTCTATATCTGGCAATCACAGGCTCAAAATACCCTCAAAGCAATGGGATCACGGGTGTAAAACGCCTCGACTGCCAATGCGATAAGTTGAGGTTTTTTGTAAAGAACTTGTGCGATGGATTGTGGTATGTGACATCGAGCATAATGCATATTGCTGAATTTCATATTCGGAAACCTGAAATTGCGCTGAATGCAGGTAAGCTATGATTCGAATAGCAAACTATTATAATATTTGTTCGATTGGACATACTCTAAGGCTCTTGCAAAAGCTGCATCTTGTATTGAGCTATCTGCTCTTGTATTTATTCGATCATCCCGTATTCGAGAAATGGCCATTTCTAATGTGATATCTTTAGGCAGTAATTCATTCTCTTCGGGCGTCCTTGGTAGAGGAATCAGATGTAAATTGCCTTGATAGATAAAAATCTAAAAAATACTTTAAAGTAAATCCAAAATTCAAGCGCGACTAGTAATTATAATAGATAAGTTTTTTTTTTACGTACTCTATTTTGGCTCGTCGAAGAATCCAGCCAATTTGGAAGGTACATTGCAGATTCAATCAATAAGAACTCGCCATCATTGTCGGATACGCTTTAAGGCACGAGATACTCGGGTGAGCATAGTCATTGATATATGACACTAACGAATATATTATTATTACCTTGTTACGGCATCTGCATATTTTTTTGATATTTGGATCAAGAGAAATACGATAAACCACTCATCATAAATGCAGTCTCCGAAGCGAGCCGTGCCATGCAAATAGGGATACGAAAGCCCTGCAAAGTGGTAAGCGTTTTTTTAATGATCGTCCCGAATGATATATCACTCAATTGTTTTGTTTGTCCAGCACGAACCCTTTTCATCTTTTACTACTTTCAGCCTAAATGGATCTTTCTGCCATATATAATCATCCACAAATTGTTGTATTTCGCCCAAGATCAAGGTCAGTTTTTCTTGAAGAGATTCAACTTGTTTATCGACAACATCCGGTACTGGGAAATATATGCAGTAATAGACGCAGTCCGATTCTTTTTGCTGATCGAAAACTTCCATGGAAAAATTCTATGCGTGGTTCGTCAGTTATTCCACGAAATGTCATGTGATAAGTGTAACGCCACCTAACCATCGGTTATAATAGTGATGACATTGAAATCGAGAAAATTACTCATTCTATACAGTGAAAGTTACTTTTGCAGTATATAACCTAAAGAAGTTCGTGGAAGAGTAGGGCTTGCTAAGATTGCAAAGTCTATTACAACGCGTTTAATTGGATGTATACGAGACGAGACGACAGGGAAGACTCCTTGTTATACAGAAAAAAATAAGCAGAAATTTTTATTACGAGTAAAGTTTAAAAGCAATAGTAATAGTAATAGCAATCTTCGCAAAAAGGATCATTTAGCCAACCATTACTTATGACGTAATTATTTAAAATTCTAATCTCTCAGGTAGGTAAGGCTCTTGCCAAATAAAGTGGATTGTTTGATAAGTTATACATACATAGAATAAGATTGTAGGAGAGACAATAGTACGATTACTGTCAATTACTATTTATGGTACCCTCTACCTCCTACAGTGATTGCTAATTTTAGTAACTTCGATTGCCAAATCTGATAGGGGAGAGCACCCCATAACGATGATATCTCTATCAATAGTATAAGTATTGCATTATAAAAAAAACTGAAAAATTAATGGATGTAAATAGATACATCAACTTCATCATATTTCAATAAAAAAATAATGTATAAAACAACAAAAACAAAAAAACAAAGTAAAATCAAAAGAAAATACATTATTTTTTTCATTGGAATACATCGCCATCTCCCAATGTATTCAATAATTTCTGGAACAACATCATCTGGATTTGCTAATATTGTTTTATCTTTGAACCTTGAAGCCAGACGATGTGCTCCCTTAGAGAACCGTTTAGCCACCAAAATTGCAACAGTGCCTGATGGGTATTCTTTAAGTAACCCCAGCAGTTGTTGGACGACTTTCGGTTCTAAAAAAGGAAATGTTAAACTTAAATACGAGCTTTTAATATATTCTCTGATGTTGATTAATTCATAATTACCAATTGGCCGTTTGTGTTTTAGTCTTGGAGTAATACTTTGGGAAATCTCAAGTATAAAAATGCTGGCCGTCGCAATCAGCAAAAAAGCATTTTCCGTCGCTTCACGGAGCCCGCGTGGAATATGTCGCCACTTCCCAACGTATTCAATAATTTTTGGAACAACATCATCTGGATTCGCTAATATTATTTATCTTTGAACCTTGAAGCCAGACGATGTGCTCCCTTAGAGAACCGTTTAGCCACCAAAATTGTAGCAGCGGCTATGGGTATTCTTTAAGTACCCCCAGTAGTTGTTGGATGGCTTTCGGTTCTAAAAAGAAAACGTTAAACTTAAATACGAGCTTTTAATATTAATATATTCTCAGATGTTGATTCATAATTACCAATTGGCCGTTTGTGTTTTTTACATTGAATCACAAACTGGACTCTTTCATAAAGTACGGTTATATCTACTCCGACATCTCCACCGTCTCTCGGATCTGAGCTAATAAAAAATAAATATATGATAATGAGTAACTGTATCATCATGGTCAAGAACCAATTGAAGAACGTTCACAGTAGGCCGTCCACCTATACGCCAGGAATGGGTACCTGATTGGCGACTTTCGCAAACTGTGGCCACAATGTACTTTCAATTCAAATGATCAATGTATCCTATTCACCACACCCGAGGTAATATCCATCTCAGACGGCTTTCAGTAACGGAGAAGAACGTTCACAACTATCTAGATAGCTTTCAAGTTGCGGCCACGAAGTGCTTTCAATTCTCCGATTTACACCTAGTGGCAGCGTCTCTTCAGATACAATAACCAATCAACAAATACTCAGTGAAAATTTCACCTCAGTCTATTAGCTCCTCTTGTAAGATCTCAATAGTGTGAGACTTTATTTCCAAGCTACACATACGTGCTACAGCTAGTTTTAACATCAGCTCCCTAATATTACATACAGTAAGTTGAGAGGTAAAATAGAGAGACGGCTCAGGAAACGCCAGTTTTAAATTTCGTCGCGTTTTCATGGAGCAGATCTCCTGTAGTTAAATTTTTCACGTGACACATAAATTCTAAATACTATTGGCTAGATCCGATTATATTTATTTGGCGGTAGATCAATAAAATTCGAAAAATCGCAAATATCACGAAACTCAAGAAAGATACAAATCATAAAGTCCGATCTTGAGTAATTTAAAGATTTGTTTTTTACACATATGACACTATAATTTGAATTTATTTAAAATCGTATATAACAACTTAAAATAATTTTTTTACAGCGTATTAGTATAGACAAATGTTATAGTTATAAAATATATAAACTGTACAAACGTAACATTCGTGATTGTAGAGATTACTAAAAATACGTTTTCGATTGATTTACTCGCTCATATACTTACGTTATCCAAATTCAATTGCAGCTTGAAATGCTCGTGTTCGGTAACGGTAATGATCGGTGATTTACACCGCAGGTGTTTCGCTACAAAATTATTTTGAGCAGTTTAAAGATTTGTAAATAGAATATATAATTTGAGCTTATTAGGATTCATACATAATACCAAAATACAATTTTTCACAGCGTGTAGACAAATGTTAAGGTTACCACCAGTGTAAATTTCACGAGCATAACATTCGTGGTTGTAAAGATATTAACGAACTCTTATTTTAGGAACGACTATCAAATCAGGAAATGATTGTTGGTGTAACTACCAAAAGGAAAATGTCGGATTTGGACATGATTAAGAAAGATCATAGTAATAGTGTAAAATTAATTGGAAACAACAATCCTTCTACGGAAATGGATAGTGCTTAATTCTTTTTTCATAAACTCAAATGCTATTAAATATTTTAATAAATATTGTCTCGAACAATCCATCTTAATAATTAGGGTCAGAAATTTTGTTTTCTCAAAATCAAAAAATTCAAAAGTTTTTTGTTGTATTGTTTAAATCGTAGAAGAGTTATACAAAAATCGTACAAAAATTACACAAACTTACAATTAATAAATATAATTTAAATTTTATTAATTACGAAACATAAGTATGATACATACACAGTGGCTCTCGATATAATGATCCCTCGATAATATGAAGTTGGCTAATATGAATTTTTTTCCGGGACATGTCAGTTATAATAAAATTGGGCTCGATATAATGAAGATTACTTATAATCTCGCGACATAACGATAACGTTATAATGTTGTCGTGCGATTTATATAAGTAAAACGATCTCGATATAATAAAGTGCGTACGTACAGTAAATCATCACTATAATTGGTAACCATTTTATCGAGCAGATCATATTAAGGTTTCACTCGTTCTCGCAACAATTAAAAGACATATGAACAATAGAAGTATGATTAGTAAAAAACCTGCAATAAGCGGGTTTCTCTATCGGATGTTCAAAAAAGAGATTTGTGTTTAAAAAAGAAAGCTCAACTCAAGCGGCGCTTGCTAAACTGTATGGAATTAAAGAAAATACGGTCTCTACCATTCTCAAAAATTCATCGTACTGGCTGACTTTAGACAAAAGTTTTTCTTTAGCGAAGAAACGCGAACGAATTGCCGCATATACCGTAATTGAAGAAGCTCTTTGTACGTGGTTAGAACACGCAAATTAAGTTCCCCAAGTCATATCTGGTCATATTTTGCAAAAAAAAAGCGAAAGCTTTTGCAACTCTGGCAAATATCGACACCTTAGATTCTTTCTAAGATAGAATAGTTATCTGAACAATTGCCATACTGTATATAATAAAGAAATTTTCGCTTGATATAATGATGTTTTACGTGACTCAAATATGATCTTCGTTATAACGAGATCTCTCGATATAACGAACTTTCGATAATATGAACATTTTGGTCCAGCCCGACACTTCATCTACATCAACAAAGCATAAAATACGATACATACAATAATACATTAAGATCGACCCCTTTGTAGCTACGACTGTACATGGGAATATACTGTCTGAAAAACAAAACATAATGCATAAAATATAATGCAATCTGTTGGGATTTTTTTTACGATTTCAATATTTAATAATACGATATTGTTTGGAACGGTTCAAATTAATAATTGTGGGTCTAACCATTTATGATCAAGACAATCTTGAAAAACCATAAAAATTGTGTCGGAATCTTCAACAATAGTAATAGACCCTCGACGTGCATCAGCGACAGGACTCGTTCGCGTCATCTTTCTTTCCTTTAACTAATATGTTGTCCCCCCGAATGCTTAAAGCAATGTATCAAACGCTCGAAATAGATGGATGATTTGAATATAAGTCAGCCGTTACTTTAGTGTGGAACGTATCGACTTTATTCAAACGCAAAGAGCAGATTAGAAAAGATTGCAGGTGGACACGATATACCGCTTCGATTGGCGACATTGAACAAACTATTGAAAAAGACTTAACCCAAGAACAATCAATGCATTATGAATGTTATTATTGTTGTGCTACTAGCCAGTATTTGCTCAGACTCTCGGCCGGAAGTTAGGAATGGGCGAATCAATTTCGCACGGTTGATATGAACGGAGTTTCTTGCATATACAGATCCTCGAGTGGATTGATGATTCATCACTCGCGTAATACTATCGATAAGCAGTGAAATGAACTAACGTTTTAGTTCTTACGGGAGTGTCAGAAGTTTTCTTCAATCAGAAGATTTCAAGCAGGCGTGGGATCTGAATCTTTGTCATAAAGTGGCTATCGTGTCTATCAAGTTTTAAATACCATTATCCAGTGTCCAATCACGGTACAAGAAAATGGTATGACTGAAATTAATACAGTCAACTGCCGTTAATTCGACTCCCGATAATTCGACTTTCCAGTATTCGACCGCCTGGAGCAATTACCCGATTTTTTCA
>CAJVPI010001169.1:0-15768 GCA_910592345.1 Paraglomus brasilianum
CGGGAAGTCCACTTTCCTCTGGTGTTCAGGATCACTAGATTTGTATGCTTTGCTTCATTCAAAAAAGAACGAGTCTACCATTGTCAGGTCGGAATTCGAGGGCAAGTACTTAGTACAAAATGACATCCAGCAATTCGATTATGGCCAAAGTCAGCAAAAGTTTTACAAACATCCAAAGAAAGGACGACATCCGTTTAATTGAATTTATTTTACTGTCTTACAATAGATAGCGCTGTTCCAACGTATTACCCTCAGCACGTGTTATATACATAGAGCTAACTGAAATAATTACATTAAAGGAATGCCGAATAGACCATTATAATTAGCATTTTATAATCAAAGAGGGCAGAGCACCACCAAGTCGCGCAATACTAACAGATTGCAGATAATCTTATTTTTAAAATTTACACTTGATCTGTTGGAAGACAACGTAGCAGGGTTACATTACGTGTATGTCAATGAGAAAAATCCAGTCGCAAAAAGACGTTAACATATGTTCCGGTTAGAGAACAAAAGGGCTATCAACAGTATAGAGTCATGACACTGAGGATGATCTGTTGGTTATGGATTTTGTATTGGTGATGAGCAAACGATTCTATCGCCAATATAAGAATGTTGTGAAAGAGAGTTACTTAAAACGGGCCAAAATGCAAGACATTATTAGTAGATCGGTCAGGGAGAGGGAGATGATACGGAGGTAAACGATAATGAAAGGCAGAAGAGGAGAGGAATTATAGGAAGACATAATGTAATTTGATAATTGACATTGAACATTGCGTATGTTCATAGATATTATTATATAACGTTGTCCAAGATAAATTTCACTCTAATATAAATAATGCATTCCCAGATGCTAGACTATCGTCCTGGTGTACCTGTTTAAGTGCATCGCAAACTTTTTTCCTTATATTCAATGTCCACACATCAATTGGTTCGAGTTCTAATGATAAATCAAGATCCTTGAACGCATTGCCATATTGATCAGTTTATAATAAACAAATCCTCTATTTTTTAATGCAGATGCGTTGGTTGGACTAAGATATAACGACTTGTTGTAATCATTACATGCGTCGTTGTATGTATCGATTGAGCATGCAGTAACATCTCCTCTTGTTTTATGTGACCATGCATTATCAGATTCTATTTCCAAAGATTTATTGATATCGCTCCGCTCAATGCGTTGTCATATTGTTCAAATAAATGGACCCTCTGCAACGCAACGCCCAAGCACTGGCTGGTTCAATGAACAAAGATTTAGTAAGATCGTTCAATGCGTCTTCATACTTTGTCATCATACGATAAACTTCGCCCCTTCTTCAATTCCCATGCATTATTTGGAACATATACCGTAAAATAGTCCAGTACGTTGTCATATTTCTTAAGCACGCGATAGATTTTCCCTCTTATACCCAATGTCCATGCATCATATGATTCGAATTCCAATGATACATCGAGATCATTCAATGCATTGCCATATTGCTTAAGCTTGTAATAGGCAAAACCTCTTCGACTCAACGCAGGTGCGTTGGTTGGATTAAGATCCAACGACTTGTTATAATCGTTCAATGCATTGTCGTATTGGTTGAGCTTGCAGTAAACATCTCCTCTTACTTTATGTGACCACCCGTCATCATGATCGGGTTCTATTCCAATGCGTTGTCACATTGTTCAAGCCAGTAATAAACGGATCCTCTGCAACTCAACGCCCAAGCATTGTTTGGCTCAATGGACAAAGACTTGTTATAAGATCGCTCAATGCATTTTCATACTTGCCCGTTGTACGGTAGACTTACTCAATGTCTCTGCATTGTCATATTTCTTAAGCATCCGATAGACTTCCCCTCTTTGCTTCAGTGCCCAAACATTATTCGGTTCAAGTTCCAATGATTTGTTAAAATCGAGCAACGCATCTTCATATTGATCAAGCCAGTAATGGACATACCCTCTTATCTTCAATGAGGCTGCATCTTGTGGTTCAAAGCGCCAAAGACTTATTGAAATCATATAGTGCCTTGTCATACTTTTCAAGCATACGATAAACATCTCCCCTTTTCTTCCATGCAAATGCGTTATTTGGTTCAATCTCTAATGATTTATTGAAATCATTCAAAGCACTGTCGTAGTCATGACACATAAAATAAACTTCTCCTCTTCTACTCCATGCGAATGCATCATTAGGTTCGATCTCTTGAGATCGTTAATAGCACTATTAAACTGTTTAATATTAAGTGCACAATAAACTTCTCCCCGCTACTCCATGCAAAATGCATCATTAGGATCGATCTCCAACGATCTGTCGAGATCATTAATAGCACTAAAAAACCGTCCAAGTGCATAGTAAACTTCCCTCCGCCTACTTAATGTCCATGCATCATCAGGTTCAATGGAAGCAGTAGTATTATTGTGATGCTGCTTACTATTAAAATAGATGGCTCCTCTTGTTCTTAATACAAATGCATTATTAGATTCGGTTTCCAAAGACTTTGTTAGATCAATTAACGCATCCTCATGCCGTTCGAGCCAATAATAGAGATGTCCTCTCTTGTTCAAAGCCCAAATTTGGTTTGGTTCGATCTTCAATGATATGTTGAAATCCCTCAATGATTCATCATATCTATCAAGACTGTAATAGACATCTCCCCTTCGACTCAACGCCCAGGCATGATTTGGTTCAATCTCCAATGATCTATCGAAATCTTCTAGCTTTCCGATCAAAGTACCACCTCGTGTATAGTACCCTATGGTATAACAGGGTTTTGTAAAATACCACTGGTACTTTAGTCCGTGAAATACGGTATTTCTCCAAATGCAATTCACGTGATTACATACATACCAATATGACTGTGTAACAGAAAGATTTGTTTGAACAATGGTCAGACTCTGATGTGTTTATTTCCATGCATGTGAAGAAGTTGATGAAGAACATTATGATGATGGTAATGAAGTACTATTAGTGCCAATATGGAATTAGAGAGTTTGGAAAAATTGAGACATTTGTTAACACAACAGGAGGATGGCAATAGTAATAGCCACATAAGATTTAATAATAATATAATTTAGAGAGTTTATTTATGAAAAAAGTAAATTCAATAAAAAACGAGCTTAACACATTTTTTAGTTAATAATTAAATACTCCTCGATAAGTCGGTCCAGGTGGGCTGAGTACGCAATCTGTATGGTGCTGCTGACATCTGCGGTGCTGACAGGTCATCAGGATACTGATTATGTGTCCACAACAGTGAGTGACCAAGAATCTGAAAAAAACCCCCAGAAAAACCCGATAAGGCAATTACACATACGTTCGACTCAATCAAACAAAATTACGTCAACAAAGCTGAACTTGCCCCTGTATAAGGAGTCATAATACCTATTCATACTAATACCTTATACAAAGTATTGCAAATAAAAATGTATTTTCGCGACTACAGAATGTAATGGGATAAATCTTGAAAGATTAAAAGTCGTTTTATTAAATAAAATACTTTAATATCAAATATCTAATTCTATCACCTTTCTGCTGTAATAGTAAACTCAGTTCATACAGTATCTTTTTCTCATAAGCATAATAATATGTTGTACTGTTTCTTCAGGAATCTTCTCCCATTCTTTACTCATAAGTTGCTTCAACTAATTTATATTCTTGGGCACTTTTTACCCTTTATTACAAACCACATGTTTTCTATCGGATTAAGATAAACTGTTGGGCGCCCTGCTACCCTTTTTACGCAGAGAAATATTAGTCATTTTATGTATTTTTTTTGGCTGGCAATAATGAAGAAAAAAGTTTGTTCACTTTTACAAATTCGATGAAAGGTAAACAGTTGTACATTTGCAAACAAAACGCGTCAAATTTATTTACTGTATATTTTTATCGATCCAACATATCAAAAATAAATAATTATATACATATATAACTTTATTACTGTATTTCACAAATGACATTGAAAGCACTTCTTAACAACCACAGCTAGAGGCCAGCCCCATAATTCTAAATCTAGTTTTTAATATTGACAGTAAAACAACAAAGTCTTGGTAAAAAAGCTAGAGTCATGTCACAATAGAATATATAATATAAACAAAACGTGAGATTATAGCATAAACTGCTTTCCTTATAGCCTTTTTCTTATTATAAAGTTTAATATAATTTTGTGCAGCTGCCAGTCCTTGTTTAGCTGCTTTGTGATACAATTCAACTGCTTTGTTAACATCTTTATCTATTCCAATTCCATAATAATAGCAATTACCAAGATTATACTGTGCAGCAGCACATCCCTGCTTAGCTGCTTTTTGGTATAATTCAACTGCCTTTTTAGCATTCTTCACTATTCCGATTCCATGTTGATAGCAATACCCAAGATTATTCTGTGCTTTGGCTTTCCCTTGCTTGGCTGCTCTGTGAAATAATCCAACTGCCCTTCTATTATCTTTCCTTACTCCAATTCCATGTTGATAGCAATAACCAAGATTATTTTGTGCAACAGCAACTCCTTGTTTGGCTGCTTTTTGATATAACCTAACTGCCTTCTGAGCTCCTTTTTCTACCCCAATTCCATTTTCATAGCAATCACCAAGATTGTACTGTGCTGCAGCATGACCCTGTTCAGCTGCTTTTTGATATAGTTCAACAGCTTTCTTAGCATCTTTCTCCACTCCAATTCCATCTTCATAATAACGGCCAAGATTATTCTGTGCAGCAGCATGATCTTGTTCAGCAGCTTTTTGATATAATTCAACAGCCTTCTTAGCATCTTTTTCCACTCCAATACCATCTTCATAGCAAAGACCAAGATTATATTGTGCAAAAACATTATTATGTCCTGTAGACAGTTTATACCAGTAGATTGCTTGATTGAGATCCTTTTCAACTGTTATTCCATATTGATAAAAAAGCCCAAGTAACCATAAGCATTGTCCACAATCTTTATGGTTACTTAGTCTCATAATGCCGTTTTGACAATGTCTACCTTTTGTTAACCAGTACTTAATTGAATTAGCAATCTGTTTCTGGGCTTTTCCTTTTAATAATTCTTCCTGGTATATTTTTGACAGCTCATCAGCAAATACAAATGGATGTTCTGATGCTATTAGTTGTTGCATCATGTTGTTTAATCTATTGAAAGTCTCTTCACATGATGGTCTTTTTTCTGGATTATCATCCCAACAATCAGAATATAATTTGATATATTCTTTTGGAGTTCCTGAAATTGGAGCTTCTCGACCCCCATTTAGTCTGTAAATTACAATATCGCGGTCATACTGGATCCCATCGCATGGCTTTTTTCCGCCAGCGATTTCCCATAATACCACTCCGTAACTGAATATATCTGATTTTTTATCACGCTTGGTGTAATCGACGTTAAAGCATCTGGGGTCAAGGTATGGAAGAGTTCCTTTAGCATTTGAACGACTTTTCTGTGATAGGATTAGGTCTGACAAGCCAAAGTCTGTTATCTTTGCCACGCCGGCATGAATCAATATATTCTGAGAAGACTGATAGCAGAATTACTAAGTATTATTGAAGATTCTAAACAATATAATATTATACAAAAATATTAGACAATTACCAGATCCTTATGTAAAATATCGAGTGAGTGAAGGTACCGCAGTCCGTCAATTATATCAATACCAAGCTTGTATCTGGCAACCCAGTCTAATTCAACAGATGTATCCGACAAATACTTTCGTAATGAACCGCTATCAGCGTATTCAAAGACCATGACATATCTTTTTAGCGAATCTTTTGATAGAATAGCCAAGACGTTTTAATACCATGCTCATACTTTGCCCGTAATCCAAGCACTCAATGCTTACCTTCACTTACTCCGAAGAAGCGAATTATGTTATTATGGTCATCAACCATACGATGAATTTCAAGCTAGAATATAATTGTGAAAATTAGACTATAACATCCAAACATAGAAATAAATTATTATAAATGCCAACCTCTTTGACAAAGTTTTCGAACATATCGTTTTCGTTTTGTGAATGGAGAAATTTATATGCGATCATTCTACCAAGCGTCTTCACTTTTGCTTTGAAAACTACACCATATGCTCCACCACCGATGTATACCGGGTCAATAAAGTCATCAAAAGAATAAAACCGGATGTTCCGGTCTTCGATATATTTCCTTAACCTTTCTTTATCAGATCGACTTGAGGCCATCTTTGTTAAAGACTTGGAGTTTTGCGTTCATAATCATCTTGCCCATGATATATCGCCAAGTTATTGTTCTGCGGATGATGCTGACTCATTGCAGCATTGTTGTTATACTGTACTCAAACATTGCTGCATGTACTCAAGGGGTAAGCAGTATGGTGCGCCAGAGTCGTCAAAAGTCTGTATTTTAATACAGATTTTCTGTATTTGAAATACATATCTTCTGTATTAAAATACAGATTTGCTGTATTTAAAATACAGATTTTCTGTATTAAAATACAGTTATTTAACACTTTTTCTACTTTTTTAAATATTTAGCAATTAACATTGTTCAGGAAAGCCGATGAAGAGAAAAAAGGGTTTATTACCGGAAGTAATGCTGTTAAATTATTTTCAAAGTCTGAAAAATGCGGAATTTCGTTTATGGTAAATTAAATGATACATTTAATCCCAACAGTTTGGTATTAATTGATACTTTTCATCCAATCATTTCGTAGCACAAAAGTGTACTAAATTTACATTTACGGAAAACTAAATGATATTTTTCGACTTAACTTTATTTAAGAAACGTTATACGGACTGGTTAAACATAAGTTACGGCGACACTAATATAATGCGCAGAACCGTAAATGCGAAGTCATAATCTCTTTGGAAAAGTCTAAGTACAAAGATTACAGAACCATTGCGAGGGATTACGGGTAGCTTTAGCAAGAGTAAAAGAACTGTCTGAGAAACGTTATATGGACTGCTACGTAAGCTACGGCGATACGCAGAAACGTAAAGGCGAAGTCATAACCTCTTTTCTGAGTACGAAGATTACGGAACCATTGCGGGTAGCGTTAGGAGCAAGAGGGAAAGAACTGTCTGAGCGAGTGACAGGTGAGAATATATGAGAGACAGAGAGTGTAAGAATAATAAAGCAAGAATGAGAAATCAAAGAGTGAGAGAGTGAGAAAGTAATTGTGGAGCGTACGTCATTTGGCGTTTAATTTTCCGTAAATGTAAATTTAGTACACTTTTGTGCTACGAAATGATTGGATGAAAAGTATCAATTAATACCAAACTGTTGGGAATTAAATGTATCATTTAATTTACCATAAACGAAATTCCGCATTTTTCAGAATCTGTACATTAAATAACTGTATTTTAATACAGAAAATCTGTATTTTAAATACAGACTTTTGACGACTCTGGCGCACCATAAAAGCAGATTATTGTCGACTAGGTAGCCGCATCGTAACAATTGAATTCAGTTTTTAATGCAATATGCGTTTTCAACTGAGTCTACATAAACATCATCGTACTCATCAGACACTTTATTTGATATTTTGCTTGATATTATACAAAAGCATCTACCGATGTCATGGCAAAAAAGATGAAGTGCGGTTTCAGAAAAGATATAGCTAACCGAGCACGAGATTCTTGCATAGCAATTGATATTCAAGAAGCAATAAATAATATTTTTCATATCATCATAAATCTTGTTTTTTATTCTGATTTAATTCAAAAATAATCAATAATATTGAATCAGAGTACGCTGACTTCAACTTTCGCACCAAAAAAATAATGTGATCTTTGAAGAAGTACGAACAGAATTGAGAACGAGAGGAGTTACTAAATTCACTTAACTGTGATTGTTTGTTCGTTAACAAATATTTACCGCCGTGTGAACACATATGTATACCATGCTTTGTGACAGTGAACGGGGAATGATTTCCCACAAAATTTCGGAGAAACCGGTATATAGAATAGTACATATTATGTCGAGGTTAGACTGTACTTCGTTTTATTCAACTCGATTTTTCACCACAAAATTATCCCAAGACTTTCCATTTTTCTTACGTCTATACTCCGTAAACCCTACCTGGCTGTTTAATCAACAAATTCGGTTACTGTGTTACGAGTATGTACTGGCTGTAATTTCCTGTGAGATTTCTCTTTCTTTAAAGCGGTGAGAGTCCTGGACTTATGTTATCTGTTAGCTGTAGGAACTTGTTTAATTATAATTGTTTGTTGCACAATTAACCGTAAAATTTAGTGGAACAACTTCCAGAATCTCCGCTTTAGCCTACTCTTTATTTGGATGTTTTGTTTATGGATTATAAATTAGATGTAGATCGATATTGTAAATAAATAGATGTAGGCACAGAGATAGGTATAGATATAGATATAGATATAGATATAGATATAGATATAGGGGAGGCATTTATTTCATCGACAATCATTTCATCGACAGTACACTTCACCGACAGTCATTTCACGTGACACATTGTTTATCGCACTTATCATTGGTTTTCGATGAAATTTATGTCGGTGAAACGTACTGTCGGCGAAATGATTGTCGATGAAATGAACGGACCCAGATATAGATATACTGTTTATTTATATAACGTGTTACCAAAGAAGTCATACAACCCAGCCAAATTAAGTTAAGTGTTTGTACGACTATTATAATCATATTTGCTTCATCTGTACTTCTGACTACCTTTTGTCTTAATATATGTTAGTCAAACAACTAAATTGCACAAGCCCAATCTGTTCAACATCGAGCAGGTATCCCGAGATCAACCATATTGCAAAGTTGAAGAAAACCGGAAGCGTTTTGGTTGTCCCAAAAATATTAGACGAATATCGTCAAAAATATTGACCGGCTCATCTTGGGTATGACAAAAAAGTCTACTAGTGACGGTTATGCTCACGAGCAGCAAAACGAATAGAATGGACTCAGAAACATATTAAATGATAATGGGAATCGCACACTTTTTACCGATGAAACATCATTTTGGTTGTTTCGGAACACAATAGAGTATTTGTGTAAAATATTTGGTTGGTTCGTCTCCTAAAGACCGAACCAGAATTAATGCGTGGGGTGGTTTTTGTATTATAGGAAAACCCAGTCAAAAAGCACAACTGGTCAATTTCAAAGAAAAAAAAATGGTTCGACTGTTATGGACTAGCCCGCTACCAGTCCTGATCTAAATCCTATTGAAAACTTGTGGGCCATTGTTAAGGAAAGAGTGGTGTTGTATGTCAATTTGGAATCGACATATGTCAGGTTGGAATTATGTCGATTCTAAATTGACATAGGTCAGTTTGGAATAATATGTAGATTAGATAAAAAGATATTTATTAAGCAATGTCAATTATGTATGTATATTAATGTTGTTATAAAAATGGCTGTTAAAGGTTATACTGTACTAATTATTATAACAAATAAGTGATTGTGTTCTTACTAACGAGTTTATTGTAAGAGCCGCTGACTCTATGATTATCGAACTCTATTTTGTTTGTTAAGTGTAGATATATCATACTAATACGATAATTTGCTTGATATCGACAGTAATTTTAGTAGTTTACGGTTAGATAGTAAACGTAGTCGCTTTTTGTCAATGCGTGTGGACTAATTATCTAATCATACGATGGTTTTTGCTTGAAATTATTGGTACAAGCTTTTAGACTGTGAATATGGTCAATGTTAATCTAACCGGTTTGTTTGCATTGAAATGTGTAGATATAGTCTAATTTGTATCGAAATAATTGGTGTGACTTTTAGCATCACGGTTAGACTGTAAATATAGACTTTTTGATCTAACCGTATGATGATTAGATTGCATATGATATTTGTCTATATACAATATTGCAATTTGACAGGTTAAACAAAAACTAAAACTTTGTATTTATGACATTTAAACCCTTGATTTAATAATGCAATAAATAGAATCTCCACTTCCACGAATGCTTCGACACTTGACATTAGTTTCAAATACCAAATTCAGACATAATACATATGTTGATGGTTGAAAGACATTTGCTTCTATACTAATGAAAATAAAAACGTCAAGCAAGTTATCGTACGAATTAGATTGTCATAATGAAAATGTATGCGGAGGGAATAGTGTAAAGAACATCGATGTAATTTCGCAACGAATAATGATATAACCATATTTCCTACACCTTATACGATATAATTTTGTATAAGAACTTTATCTAATAATTTAGAAGTCACGTATATTAATACTTACATTCTTATGAAGTTAATGATCAAGCGACAACAGTAAATATGATATACACAAGCTGGTTGATAAATGACATGTCATGTCAAACTCTGAAAGATAGTATATTAATCATAAGTCGTTTATGAAAATGCCTGTTTCAGTATTTTAACTATAGAACTACATGAAATAAATCGAATAGCACATAAAGAAACATGTACCTAATAATGTATATTCCCAATAATAAAAGATAATAATAGCAAACAAAGAGTTCAGATTGTAATAAGTTCATTTCTTTTTGCTGAAACGAATGATTAGCCTTTGATATGTGAGAACTTATGGAATTGAGTATTACAGTTAACATATATATGTTGTATGTCAGAACGGAATAATACATTTTATTGAATAATATATTAATGCTACTGCTTCATAACCAACTGATATTGTTGCTAATTGTGAATGTGAAGGGTTAATCATAAGGTGTTCATCATCGCTTCACTAATGGGCTTGTGTGATTAAAGACATCAAACGCAGTTTACGGGTTAGATGTGTGGATTGACATTATTGGTACAATTTTTAGCATTGTATTTTGATGATGTTTGATGTTTGCAATTATAGCATTATGGTTAGACTGTAAATGTATCTTGCATTGAAATTACTGGATGGTATGGTTATATTGTTTGTGTAATTATTGGGACAAGTTGTTAGTGGTTTTTGATCTAATCGCGCGCGGTGATTTATATTGAAAAGACCGTAATATAATTTTTAGCCTACTATTTGAATGATGATTTTACATTACGATTAGATTGTATAACTGATATTAATATTTGCCTAGCCAAGATACAATATTGCAATTTGACAGATTAACGGAGACTGAAAACTTTATGATAATGACAATTCAAACTACAATTAACTGCAGCTTTGCGACAAACACATCGATTAGTTAAGCGCTTAGTTTTACAGTTGCACCTAATTTACTAGGCTTTGAGTCGAGGCAACTTTACGTTTCTATTAGGTATTCATTGAACTCTATATACAAATATCCGGCTCAATTAATTCAAGATATGAAGAAAGAATAGGCCTTTTTTGTTCCTTCTTGGGTGTTTCTGAAGCTTCTGCATCGTCTCTTTCATTTGTTCTCTGTAAGATGTTATGTATGTTTGAGCAAATAGTTCGCCAATCCTGATTTAGTCCAGTGTTATCTATCTATCGCCCTATGCCCTCCTATTACGTAAAGAAATAATATATAATTTTTAATGATATTCTTTGATTTTTCTTATTAGGGATCCCAAGCAATTAAGTGCGGAGGAAGAATGTTTTATTTTTTAACGACATAAAAAAGCTTCGTAATTCGAAGTGTGAGATATGCTAAGCTAGTCTGAACAATATTACCTTAAGTAAAGAAAAAGTGACATAAAGAGTATATTTGGTGAGATGAGGAATTAAGGAGGAGGGATATGATACAAACTTTGTGATTCCAAAAAGTATCCATGTACATCAAATCCCGAAGTATTAAAAAAGGCGTTTTCAATGAAACCGTAGACTCAAACTCTATTGAGATTTTGAATCTATTGTTCTTTGTTATCTAAACAAAAACCATATTTACTACCCACCATCAAAGAAGTTGATACGTTAATTATATAAATTCAATCCCAAGCCACAAACTCGCTCGAAGAATATCCCTCTAAATTAGACCTTTTCCTCTTCTTTTGTGTGAGTTTTGTATAATTTCCAATGATCGACTGCCGGATATGATCATAAAGACAGTAAAAAGATTGTTGCATTAGATCCTATTAAAGCGATCGAAACGTATAGCGAGAAATGGGAAAAGACACAAGACGTAATATCACAAGTTATACAACAGCTTGACTTATCATAAAGACATACCGATAGTGTTATTGACGTTATATGTAATAGCACGTATAGTAGTAGCAATAACAGTTAAAGTGTCGTGAAAATTGGTTCGCAAAGATCTGTATAATACAAGTTATGAGACGCCAGTTTTGTATCCAGGTCTCTTCATCATTATTACCGACGTGTGTCTCTTCAAGCGTACGTAGGCAGCAGTGAGCGGATAATACGGACAATGAAGAGTTTTTTATAGATAGAACAACATCTTAACAAAGTGTAAACGAGATACGTGTATACAAACAAGCATTAGAAGCAAGCGCTCTGACAAGGACTTTGTAAAGAACTACAAGTGATACTCTTGAAAGCAAACGCTAATAACCTGCATGTAAATTACTAAATTAAGAAGAAAAAAATTTTTTTTGACTTGCCATTGTTTACGCAATAAAAAATAACAATAATAATAGTAAAAAACCTTTTAAGGGCGAGTTACTAAAATTAGATCTAAAGTTTTTGATATCAATAAGGCAAATTTTGATTTACGGATTGGGTTCTGGAAATTTCAAGAAGAGTTGCTATGATGGTAATTCGTAAGAGAGCACGAGTAAAGGAAACAGAAAAGGGTGTCGAGTAAAATGTTGCTAATGCTGATAACCTGAGAAGCGAATTACTAAATTAACGCCTTAACTTTTAAGATTGTTGGATAATCCAAAGTTTGTGCTTATTTTTGGAGATCATAACTTCGTGTAATACAAATCACAGGTCTGCAGATTGTGGGGTAGGTGCTATTTTCGGGTGGTGCTTATTATGGTGATACCAAAGCGCTTATTTTTAGAGGTCACGACTTCGTGTAATACAAATCACAGGTTTTCACAGGTGCGTAAATATAAACAGTCACATGCGTATAGAAACATTTGGAAGGATTGTGGGCATTTTCGGAACCGTACGGTAATAACGTATATTTGAACAATGGAACAGACAATATAAAGGGGTTAGCATGATGACGTGAGAAATACCCCTAATTACTTTTTTTCACTGCTTATCTGCTTTTTTTTCACCTCTTATCTTACTTTTTTTTCACTTCACCTCTTATCACTCGACGCGCTTTTTCCCCTAAAACCTTTGACGACATTATCAACGGGTAAGTTGGATGAATTATACAAGTCTAGGTTGTTTAACATATACATGATGAACGTCTGTATGCCAATTATAATCGAGGTGGATAGAAGTTCTTCACCACTACCAAGGGATTAAGTCCCGTTAGGTTGTGTTTTACTTTCGTATTACACAATCGAAGATAGAAGTTCTTCGCCACCCTTCCGTAGATTATAACTGCGCTTGAGTAGTTGAAAATGTAATGTTGAAACGCGTTGAGCACCCGTTTTGGTGGGTCACAGAGGGTAGGCGGAGGGCGCAGCATGAAAAATATGAGTAAAGACAATTTACGATCTGCATGTTGCTGGTGAACCGCACTCCATACGTTTTCTATAACTACTCAATGTCTATGTTGGAATGCGTTTCCAGGCGGAGGATAGGATGGGAGGAGGCAGGAGGCATTCGTAATATACTACTTATGCCGTACGCTGGTCGCATATCCATACATTTAAAGACAAATCTGATTTTTACAGCGTAATAATGTCAACTTTTGACTTCAGAAACCGCAATAACTAATACTGCATTTCAAATTTCTACTATTAACATTAGACGATGGATGTGAAAGATGTAAGCGCTCTTATCAGTCGATGCGTTTTGACGCCGCCTTTAACTGCAAGTTAATTGGGTGATCGCTCATGTTTAACAATCAGAACTCAGCGAGACAATAAACCAAGGACACGTTCTACGATTGTAATCTTTAATATAATCTTTCATTATGTTTATATTTGTAATAAAATTATTCATCTCTTCCACGTTTCTGAAGGACTCAATTAATATTATTCTACTCTAATTATTTGACACTTCGCCTGATACGCCTCTCGCCTACAGAAACAACCAAATAAATTCCTTAACTCAAAATCCGTGGATCCAATTTCGTCAAGACTTCGAGGCAAGACACGCCAAGCGCACTCCAATCACTTCTTCGACAGGCGTGAAACGTTATAAGAGTCTTCCAAATATTAGCAGGATCGTATATAAATGATGCCTAAAGATGAAGATTATGGATAAAACCATGAAGCGTTTAGTATGAAGAAACCTCGAACCGGCTGAATGAACGAATTAAGTAAGAGAGACGCACAAGAATAGAATACAAAAAGTCGCTTGTCAATAAAGTTAAGCATTTCTCGTGACTCTACTATAATGTCTTTCCCGAAACGTATCAGGCTTCTTTTGATAACCTATCAGTTTGACCTCTGACACCCTACTAGTCATCAAATTTCGTTCGACGATACATTGACGTTATCCATCACTGAACAACTAGCAAATGGAGTGTGGGTTGTGATGTGTGACAGCATGTAATGTTTTGATAATATCGTATCCATACATAGAATACATTGATTTGAATGACCATATCCGTATTCTCATTATTTGTCTACTTTTCCATCTGGTGTAGGACTCACAGAATGAATGTGTATAGCATAGCGAATAGTAACCCGCAATCACAGACTTGATTGGATCAATAACAGCAATGCTGAACCTTACCGGACCGCTTCGTGCTAGGGATTAGCTATAATCACACTGGCGAAATTATTAATCTTATGGTTTGACGTTAGACAATAAATTATGGGGTAAGTGTTTGTACTATTACTATAGGTTTAACAATATATTTTACACACTCAGCAATTAAAATACATTCTTGATGTAATAATTCTAGTAGTAATATCAGGTTCTAGTTTGAAAAAATGACATTGTGCATCATTGTCGACTGATGACTGATTACGATAACAAGAATTCCTTTATAAAGGACGAAACAAATCTGCGTATTACTTCAGTCTACATGTCTTGTAGAATCTAGCACCGGCAATTTTAGCAGCTTTATAGGGCTGGGCTGAATGGATTCGGGGGTCATAACTGAGTTTGATGACGAACTAAAAGTTGTTAGCTGCAAAAAACTATGAAAGTATCAGTCAAAGTCCTGCAGTAACCAATCAAAGTGATATGACAATTGCCTTGCATGTTCAGCTTTTCAGCTGCTGGCTTCTTCTGTTTTCCAACGGCGCAGCCTACAACATGCGCAATTTGAGACTGATCCTGAATAATTAAAGGAAATAGCCAAAAAGACTTGGCAACTTTCGATTCATACTGCTACTTTATTGATATCACCTTATAGAGATAACCTGCAACGAATTACAATTAGCCAAATAGGTCATAAAAAGGAGCTGCCCTAACTATGTTAAGAATAAACATTGTCTTTAAATGGAGCTGTAAATAAACCAATAAAGTACAAATTTTATTCAAAATAATGAGACGATTTTAATATTGTAAATTGACTTATCAATGTGTAATCAATTGTTTCTCAGTTTAGGCAAATCTTCAGTAGGTAAGAGCATACTAGAATATTTACTCTCCTTCTTGAGACGTGATAAGGGTTTTACATCATTATGGTAAATGCCATTCCATGTGTTGTCATCAGAATTGTCCTTGTCTACCTTATCCCTAAGCTTGTAAATATCATTACCAAGTATCCATGCATCTGGACGTTTATCATGATCAGCATCACAACACTGCTCGGCAAGTTTCTTGTATTCCTCTGGTGTTGAATCAGGCATCGGTGGTCGTAGTCCATCCATAATCTCGCGTATTAAACTTGTATCAAACTGCCTATCTCTAAATG
>CAJVPI010001170.1:0-15745 GCA_910592345.1 Paraglomus brasilianum
CTAGCGAAGGCTCGTCAATACTGTAATTTACTGCAGGTAGTGGTGGTTTGCACCAAATGTATTGTAAGCTTGGTTTTTCAGATGCAAAGTTCCACATCTGTATTGTCTGTTTGCCGAAAAGAAGTACTTGATTATTGTAATCGTCTAGCAGAAATATTGTTGTAGTTCGATTGTTCTGAAAGTACCATGGTTCTACCATAAGCTCAACAATTTCATGCAATTTGTCCTGATTCCCGCCATCAACATACTTCATGCCTGTTTCATAAAGCGTCGTGCCATCGTATTTACACAGTTTTGTTGTTCCTTCCGACCGCTCTGTACCTTTGTCGAATGAAGCTGTTAGGTCTGTTTCGGTTAACTGCTTGATCACTGGAATGTTGTTATCACTATCACAGGTAGCATAGACGTCTTCTCCTGTAGATTTGAAGATGGGCATCTTTCCAAAATCATGGTATTCACTGATAAGATCATATGTATTAATGTCCCATTTCGTTCCACCGACTGCATCGACAATCATTATATGTTTGTTCCCAATCCACACTAACTGCCTCACTGATTTACTACGATCGCCTAAATGTTCTTTTGGGGCCATCGAATCCGAGAATAAGATACCGTCTTCACATAAAAAGATGACAAGCCTTTCGGTTGGAGTCCAGGTTGCAAGCATTTTTCTGTTAGGAGAGTGGGCAAAGATGGTTTGCCTTGCGTCGACGTCTACAAAATGACTGCTTTGACAACGGGTCAACAGCTTGCATTCTGGTATAGACCAAAATGACAGGACGTCCCACTAGAAATAAATGTGATTGGAAGTAAATACATTTGTGTAAACTATAAATACATCAACACTATAACTTACTTACTTTTTCGATGCTCACAAAAAGCTCACCGTGTAGCGAACTTTTTACTGATTCAACTTGGGTCCAAGGATGTGACGCAGTTCGTAGATCATTAACAAATATGTGAATGTTCATCTTCCGAATCATTTGCCAATTGCTTGTTGAATAGACGTAAAGATAGTGTTTTCCAGCATCAGCAACTACATTGCATGAAAGAAAGTTGGCACTGTCAGTCGAGAACCTAATGGCTCCTTTCAGATCCATGAAGCGTGGACAATTGTTGTCGAGATTTATGACACAGTTATTGCTTTCTATCCCCGTGACAATGTGGTTGTCAGCAGTGCTAACCATAAATGTATAAAATTCATCCGGAATTCCAGACATCGGCTTTTGAACACTAAATGGCTTGGGATCTTCTTTCTCTTGAGGAAGCTTGATGATACTTAAAGCAACGAATTTGCCTATTGATAGGTGGCTTAGTTAATTGGTATCTTTAACTTTTTATAAACAAATATTACTACAAGATTGTTCTCGTTTACCTCCATTAGATAACGCAAAGTCAACGTTTGTCATTGTTTGTGTAGCAGTAGAAGACGGATTAAAACTTCTCCTTTCTTCTAAATATCTTCTTGGCTTTAACGCGATTTTGTCGCTCTGCCATATTCTATTCATTAATTTATTTGCCTCGTATACTGTGATTAGTCCATCTAATGCCGAGTACGTAGCCAAATGCTTCCCATCTGGGGAAAACGTACAAGCATCTATATCTTTAGGTTTTTTGCACATATTGTCTATACAGCTGTATGCTGAAAAACTGTTCGGCTCTTTGTGCATGATAATATGATTAATCGTAGGGGAGAGAGCCTGTATTTATTAATAAGCAAAATACATATGTCCCGACAATAATAATAATGGCGTAGTATCTGATTAGACCAGTGACTTATCTTCAAATCGGAAAAATACAGTTGTCACGACACATCGGACCATTTCCCGCAGTCACGTTTCACAGCAATGGTCGGGGGCGTTTATAAATATAACTTTCCCTGTTCGTTTTCTACTCAGAAATACTCTCATTGTTATCCTTCTTTGATAAATGACTTTTTTCCCTAATTTAGGCATATGTAAATGTTTGTTTTTGTAGTACACAAATACAAATATTTAATAGATTGAGATTACGCAGTTGTAGATAATCATATCATATCAACCATCTCTTGTGCCATGTTTATGGTATGACCCTGCGACGGACGACCCCCTGCATTAACTATATAACTTCCTTTAAAGATGTTCTTTCGAGGTTGGAGCAGCATATCCCCGTTTACGAACGGCACTCTCTTACATGTTCCCTACCTGTAATGAGTATTCAATACCGAACTTGACAACACAATAACATTACAACTAACATTTAATCTCGTCAGACTGTTGAACAATCGATATAATCAAGCGATCATCTGACTATCAGATCATCTTGACATGTCAATAACAAACCTGCTTATTCAGTTATTTTTAAAATATTATATAATATTCGTATTATGTAATGTTGTAACAAATTTGTAATCCTTTCTAGCACATGGATTCTTATCTTTCAGGATGCACAACTTTCTTATTGATCATGTTAGTTGAGTGTGTGTAATGCATGGCGTTCTTATCGCTTGTGCTGCAAATATCTCATACCTTCGCACAACCATTATTCCTTCTCAATGTGGTATAATAAACGTATTAACAGATACATCAAACTCAAGGAGCTCAACGGCAGACTATTTGCAGCGGTTTAAGCACAGAAAAAGACGGCTTTCACCAAAATGATAGCGTGGTTGGTATTACCATTAACAATAGAAAACGCAAAAGAGAAAAATTATGTGTACAAATGATAAAGGTTGGTATTACTGCAATAAAGAAAACAAAGAAAGTTATGGAAATTCTATGGAGAAGGAAATGAGAGCCGATGGCTATTTTATCTGACTGCTGGTACGGTTTTACCGTACCGAGAAAAGGGTAATAGTGTGGGTAATTACGAATAGATGCGTGGTAAAGATGTAGATAGTAGATGCATATCTGCAGTCAAACAATTATCTTTATTTTCAGGCTTATTAGAAAATCCGTATGAGGTTCGTACAACAATTATGGTTACTTAAGTTTATTAATACTACACTATAATTAGATTGCTTGTGTCTATATCTACATCATTCACAGTAAATATTTGCGAAACGTAAAATAGTTGTATACTATACGATAAACAGTTATTTATACATGCATTTCGATATTCATCTTACTCTTGTACTCAGTAAGAAATAGTCTTGGAAATCATAATAAGTTTTGCGAATATTCAAGTCAATAGTTCCAATTTAGACATAGTTAGTAAACAATAGGAATATGAATAAGCAGTTATAGTTTCGTAGCTGACAACAGCATGGTAAATCGTACCAGATTATTTATATAACCACAACCATCAGCTCGATCTCAAATTATATTTATTGGTTTAGCAAGCATATAATCGTATTGAATCGCCTTAGTAGCACATACGAGCCGCAGATTCCGATACTCCGAGTTGGGAAAAAATACGACTGTTAGTCAAATTGTCTATAAACATGTTCACTTTGATATAAACAATCCCCCGATCTACAGATTATCGAATTAATCCCATTGATAAGAGTAGAGGCAGTTGCTGCAGTTTAATTAGTAATCGAGAGTCTGCATATACAAGACCGAGCGTAAGAGTTGTGAGTACAGAAAACCAATTAAAGGTTACCAACTGTTTAACGCAGAGGTATTGCCAGCCTTGTTTGAAGAATTTAAATCTCAAGGTTAATTGTCAATCGCTCTCCCGTGGTAATTAACTCGACAATATACACAATTTAAAACTTTGAATATGTCCTTTACACGTTTTTTTTTTACTGGAATTTTTCATGATATTACTCCAAGACTAAAATGTCCGATTTTTTTCCTTGTTTATATAATTTGTAACAGGGTTTATACACACTACACTGCCGTCACCTTTTGATAAAATTGGTTTCTTTAATAGTAATAGGATGTTAGTAAAAAAAAGCATTTACCGTGAATAAGGTCGTGAGATGCCTCCTTGAAACAAAATGATTTGCAGATTGTCACATAACAATTGTTCCCGTTATCATTGTTTAGTACGTAATCGCGAATTACGGTATACACAGCCAACCCCGTTAATCCAAACCCTGTTTAACCGAAGGATTAAGTAAAAACCTGCTAAACCGAAGGTAAGTTCTAAAACCTCTATATTAAATAAACCGAATTTCCCGATTTACTTCGGTTTAACGGGATTCACTATGCGTACCTTTTATTTATTGCGTTTCTCATCAGTACCTCCCCTGCCATATTTAGTAGTACAGTCGACCCTCCATATATGCACCCTCCATATATGCACACCCTCCATATATGCACGCCAAGTCCCATTCCCAAGCTCGGGAGTTAGTAAATATATGCACACCCTCTATATTCTGCATTGCACGGTGTTTTTCACTTCCCGCTATATGAAATCCACCCTCCCTATATGCACGCCCGTGATTTTCATGTGATTTTGTGCAACAAATGATAATTCCCATTACACAGGATATCTAAACAAAGTAAAGATCATACAAAGAGTGTGATTTGTAATACTTACATATTACGTTGTATTATTGGTTACACTTTGTTTCTATTCTAAAGAATCGTCGTTGTTTAACAGTCTTTATCATTCCTTCGTTTAATATTAAACCATCAGACATTCATATTAATGATAGTGAAATTGACGACAGCGCTGAACTGCCAGTAGTCAATGCCAATGATGCTATAAAAAGTTTAGAATTAGTTCGTTCCTTTTTGCAACAGCAAGAAGATTCTAAAGAGTTACTTAAGCATGTTAATGCTCTTGATTACTACATTGGTCTAAAGTTGATGAATGCAAAAAAACAAACAACCATAGACAATTTTTTTAATCAAAAATAATAAACGGGTATTTTAATTTTGTTTTTCATTATTATAAATAAATAATATATATATCACCTGCAACCAATGAAATGCTGACTCTCTATATATGCACACCCTCCATATATGCACGCTCCAGCTCATTCCCAAGGGTGTGCATATATGGAGGGTCGACTGTAGGTAGTTTGCTAAATCTGGCAATAGATTGGGTGAGGTAGAGGGGAAGTAATTTACCTCTCCGAGTGCTAAGCTATCTTCCCTACCAAATTTAGTAACGAAACGTTACCAAATCTGGTACTGATTAGAGCACCCTATATCATAATAGGCTTGCGTCTTGTCTGACCCATTTGAGCTAGTCAATAATGATATTTTCCAAATGCAGTAGGGGAAGTAGCTATCTCCCCTACCAAATTTAGTAACTCGAAGCGTTACCATATCTGGTAGAGGAGGTTAACGTTAACGGATGAGAACGCACTTATAAGGTGTAGTGTCTATAAAGAGTTGACATTTTAATTATCGGAACAATAACAATTGTCAAGTCTCAAAAAAGTTTACTAATTAAAGTTAAAATTATCATTATTCTAATTAAACAATAGTAACTGCCAAACTAATTGTAAAAATGCTTGGATCACTTTTAAGCGATACTTTAATTACAAGTATAACCTTTAACGGTCCATCTTGAATTGACTTCAATGTTTGTTTGACTGGAAATAACATTGTTATTCTAAATCCAAGTTATGTAATTAATTATAATTTTTTATTTACGTCAAAGTAATTAATTATTGATTTTATACTTACAGCTGTAATATATACTATGTTATCGTTGCAGTTGACGTCAATCTTTACCTCGTCTATTATACAAAAGCAAAAACTCTGTTAATAGTTATGTTTAAAAAAGAAATCAATAATTTATATGTTAACTGTAGTTTGGCATTGAGCAATAGTTTGTGTAGATTGAATAGTCCAAACATCAGACTGTGACAAAGAAATTATTTGAACAAATGCTCTTTTATCAATGTCCGAGATTGGCGTAGACGTTGCCAAAGTTGCCAGCAAAACAGTAAGAACAACAAAAAGTGTCAAAAGTCTGTCTACAGAAGCCATGTTTACAATAATTAAAGAGTGAAAGAACTTGATTAACAGAATTGTAGTAGAGTTGTATATTTAGCAAGCTAAAGAATTTGATTACGAAAAAAATCAGGAAAGCAAACTTGGATACGTTTAAACAAGTTTTCGTTGACTGTGTTTTTAAGCAAGTAATTTATTGACTTGGTGTTTTCTTTGGCTATTTACAGACACTTATTATTGTGAAAGAAGAATACAAGATACTATTTGCAAACATAACTGACCGGTCTAGCGTTGAAACAACAATGTATTGTTCTAAATGTATTTAGATAGCGATGCTGTTAATTTCTTCTGACTTCGAGCCAGACAAAGCATGAGTGGAAAGAAAGAATTGCTCAATTCAATAAACGTTGTGCCTATTCAGTCGTACCAAGCATCAAGTGGTTCTGTAATACTAATAACGACAATCCATGCAACATTATCTTTCTGTCAAGCTATAAAACATGTTTATTCTTCAACAAGGTTGTAAGGTGTTGACGCAAAAGACTTACAAAGATTCAATTTTTGATTCGTGGAAACCGGTCACCGAAGATCATGATATGCATGATTGGTATGGGAAATTCGTACATCACATCATTACATTATAGTCATATTATCCCACAAAGTTATCCGACACTTTAACATCGTACAGTATATTCCTGTATATAGTATTTAACACAATAATGACCGGATTAATGTTGGTCTTTGCAATGAAGATTACTCCTTATACAAAGCATAGAGTAGACATTCCGATAAGTGTAGTAAGATTAGACTGTTTATCCGCCCTGTGCAATGTGCACAAGCAACCTGTCCTCGGTATGACAGTAAACTGCCACTTTTACATGTTGCAACTACCACAAACTAAGATCGCAAACGAGGGTTGACGTCTACTAACATGGTAGACGGAGAGTGCTTCATCAAGTTCTTGTATAAGAATATACCGTATGTACGATGTTAAAAGTGTGGGATGGATGTGTGGGTTTTCTTGGCTATATTCATCACAGTTACTATAACTTGCAGAAAAGAACGTCCTTGTTTCTTTATAGACAATTCTATATTGATATAACCGCAAAGAAAAATTATTTTTTAATAAGTATTTTATTTATGAAAGTTAGATTGTATTATTAATGCTCAATTCACGTTCCACAGGTCGCAGGTTAATATCATCGTATATAAATAATATCAATTGTGTGCTACGGCAAAAAATTAAGCTGCATTGCATTGTTGACAAGCTATAACCGAGAATTCGTCAAAAGAAGTTAGAGCGAAATTACCTATATAGCACATTCGAGCACGTGATGATAAGATACCACGTAGATTTAGAACGAACATCGTTTTTTATCATTAATGTCTCAGAACATATAAAAACTCGTGTATGTTTTTATCTGAATAGTTTACTGAACGGGAATAAACCAATAGAGATTGGTAAGAAAGTTTTTTATCTGGTAAATGGCCAACCTGACAACGTTCCAATAATAATGCAGATAAACTGCAAATTTGTTTATTAATTGTCCTTTTTTTTTTTTTTTTTGGTACCTAACTCAACGGAGCGAGTCCGAGTATTCGACAATTTTTAATTTGCATTAAAAATTGGAATAAAAACTTTATTACAAGAGGCCAAACATATTTAAGGTAATTGCATAAGTCACATATAAAATGTTTACGGTATTAAACCAAATAAAGACTGCAAGTAAATTTGTAACTTGCTTGTTTATCATTTGATAACACAAATTTAGACGGCTTTATAAATCCAAACTCGGTACGTAGATACAAAGTTATGTTTGTACTTTGTTCGGATATGATCGCCTTGTTCCTAGAATCTTATCGTAGAAGCTGTTGTACCTCGGTTGGGGACTTGTCTCAGTTCTGGACTGAGACAACTGGGTTCTGGACCGAGTGTCTGGGTTCTGGACCGAGACAACTGAGTTCTGGACTGAGTGACTGGGTTCCGAACTGAGACAGGTCCCAAACTTAGACACAACAGTAAGTTTTTTATTCGATATGTTTTTTATGAGAAGTAGCCTTATAAGCCTGTATCACATTCTATTCATACAGAAGGCTAGTCTACAATTGAAATAAAACATGTTCTATGTCGTTATACTATGAATTCAATTTAATTAAAATTCAACCAACATAAATCTTTGCTCTACACTACTCTATACCAAGTAGTGACATGTGAATTACATTAGCTCAAAATAATCTTGGTTTATTACAATTGAGATTTATATGCGCTATTTAAGATAATAATATACAGACGCTCCTTTAAGTAATTCTCTCTATTACATTTAGTTTTAATCATGCTAACCACTATACATAAACAGAAGGTAAATTGTCTAACATGAGCAACTATAATTTGTTTCGCAGAAATAAATTATTAGTAGTAATTAGACACCAATGCTTTACGCTCTTGTATAATACTAATAAATAAATATAAAAAAAAAAAAAAACAAAAGAAAAAATCAACTACATCAGACAGGGTTTAAGCAACAGTAGCTACTGCGCAGGCAATAGTGGAAGTTGTTGTATCGGCTTGCATTATTAAGATAGTATCGGTAAAAGTTGAGGGTATTCCGTCCGGAGTTTGAACTGATGAAAATAATCGATTAAAAGAGGTTCCAGCTTTAATTGGACAAGGCGGGTTTCCAGGAATATTGCAAAAGTCGCCACCAAATGGTGAATCATATGGAGCTTGGCCGAATGCATCACTGATAAGAATGATAATTTCCGCGTCATCGGGAAAATCAGTTTGCGCTGTCCCGGAAATATTATAAGTAGCGAGTTGGCCTCCAACGACAGGATCAGGTACTATTGTTGCGTCGAATGTTGGCAAAGCAGGGCTTAAAGGACATTGTCCAAAGACACTAGTTCGTCTGTTGAGTTTGTGCGGAATAGCATTTATTACTGAAATCGCAGCCAACAAAAAAAGTAGAAAGAAAAGGTTTCGAGTCATGGCTTTTACTAAATATTAAATTTGAATTTGTAATCAAAGCAAGCCAAAACGCTGCCATTTTTATAGAGAATGGCTTTATTAATTAACATTCTACACGATACTAGAAAAGAGAGAGAATAGCTAAACAAAAGCCAATAGAAAAAAGGTGAAATCCTATTCATGTGAACTCACAATAACATATTGTAGTATTCACACAAATTATGTAATACATCGATCTTCTACTTTTTACGGGTATGCCTGATAAATGATATAATGAAACGTCGGAGCATTAGTCAATCACTCAAACCCTCCCTAAATGCACGGGATTAACAACGTGCATGCAGGAGACCTACATCAAATTTTTGATATGTATACAGTATACACTAAAATTAATGACTTTAATACATTTAGTGCTTTAATTAAAAATAAGCTCTAAAAGCGTTCTCAATTGCTTTGTTCTGATCGAATTTCAAAATTAATGAGAGATTCCAGGAATTTAAGGGGCACTAATTTAATCCTATCTATAGAGACATTGCTTAAATTAAAACTCGTTTAGTTCTTTTACATGAGCAATGGTTTTCTACGATCGATGCGGCGAAAGCAATTAGTTTAATAGGAAAGCAATTACTTTCAATTAGCTTGAGTCGAGCAATTTTTTATATTACATTCAATGCAAAAAGAATTTGGATTTTATTATGCAGGCACTACACAACGTACCGGCTTGCAATAGAAATCTTCAGCTATGGATAACATTAGAACGGTTTATATGCCAGATTACACGAAATGTACATTACACGGGATCCTCAGCAATCACTTCTCCAGTAGCTCATTTCCTGACAATCATTTTCCCCGACAATTTATTTCCCCGACGGATATTTTCTTCACCGATAATCATTTCCTGATAAATAATTATTTTCGAAGCTATCTTTTGTCGATAGTTTATCTAGAAAAAAATAAATCTGGCGAACAAAGTTAGCATTTTTGACGGATTGAGCTTACACAGAAGCATTACAGTTTGAGATAATTTTACAGATTATATATAATAAACATTGACGAACGACTTTTGATAAAATAATTGGTGTCAAAATATTTTTCGGGAAATGATTGTTGGGGAAATGATTGTCGAAGAAATGAACCGGATCTGCATTACACAAAGGTAAATTACGGTATCACTTGATTTAGAAAGGCCGTCGAAAACCCCCAAATGTTGATAGGCATCCTGCATGCTTAATTTAATAACCACAAGTCTTTGTGCAAAATAATCCTGGCGTCCAGGTTTTTTTATGTTATACCCATACAATCTTTTAATTAACTTGATCACCCTCTTGTAGAAATCGCTAAAAGAAAACCTTGCATTTGTAGAACATAAAGCGCGCATGGAACTGACGCTTACTGTGAATTTAGAGGTAAGCGAGCTCGCATTTAGAAAGAGTTTACTGTATATTCTACAACAAACTAACGATATGATATGGCATTGCAAATTGTAATCACATTATGAGAAGAAGATTAATCGAGTGTCGCACAGAGCGATTTTACCAATAGCTACCCTACTAATATTAACGCTCTATAATAGGTGGGTGATTCTGTTATGGAGTTTAACTATACTATGATTTTTCGGGCAGGTAATTTAGCAGTTATACGATATGCGAGCTTTCATTAGTTACTTGACGTAAAAAGCAATTTGTATTATATTAAGTTCTGTAAAACAATTGAGAGGTGCGTATTTGTGAGCTGCAAATTACTCCATGTCGTCTGTAAAAGATATAACTTGCACATAATGTGCGTGTAAAATCCAAGAGTGTATCATTATAATTATGTAAGCAATCTTATGCGGAGAGATCTAGTTTACAGATTGTATAGAATATTGCCTATATAATTCGATTCTTTTAATACTATTGACTAATGCAATAAAATTTTTATAATTTAAATACTCTAGACATCAACTTGGCAATTGAGGAAAAAAAGAGAGAATGTGTTTGTTTATTTTCGACTTTGTGAGACTACTGAGATCGAAATTATAGATTGTTACTTCAATTATGAACCTATTTGTGAGCATTATAAATTAGTGGTTTATGAGAGTAAATCGTAGTATCATTGTGACTGTTGTGTCTTTACCCTTTTTTCATCTAGCCGCTCAGAAATTCTCACTTACACAAGCATAGAAAACAGTAAGCTTATCCGAGGATGATAATTTTTTGGAGATACAGTAATTAATTAATTACTTAGGGTTCTCAACAGCCTGATCCCCGATCAAATTTAGCTTTTGTGGGGCATCAACCCTTGATGCCCTCCCAAAAGGGGCATCCCTAAATTGGAAATTGTTTATTTTTCATATGAACATAATTCAAACTGTTGCCTGACATCTCGTGATCGATGTGATGTGACGAGAACAGTACATGAGATAAACATACATTAACTTAAGTCAAGAAATCTTTTTCTTTTTCATATTCATTGCAATGCCTAAGAAGCTCGAATTCTTTATTACACAAACATCCACAATTTAATTGATACAAATGATGATAATAATGTTGGAATGGCTTCAATAAATCGTTTAGTAAAATGTGCGACTGATCTTTGGCTAACACCAAACATTTGTTCTAGTTGGCGATATCCCAGAGAATTTGCTAATTATTGAATCACAATGCCAATTTCAATAGGAGTTTGAGGTCAAAAGGGGGGGATAAATAGTTAGGATGTTGCTGTAGGATACTAAGTCGATTGAACGTAGATCGCAAAATGCGAAAATGAGATTTAAACTATTATACTCACTCTCGTCATTAATACGTCTGTCCAATGAGCCATTGTTTTTGGCCAAAGTAAACGAGGTGCACGATTAATCCTTGACTTGACATCGATCGAATCAAACAGAAATGCTAATTCTATATCAATTAATCTTGCATCAAATTCTTATTACTTCTGTTCCTATGAAGGCAATAAGTCTTTTCCGGCTGATTGATAACATCATAACTAACAGTATAACAGTCTCATACGGAAGGGCGTTATTTATGCGCATATGCTTAATTGCAGTCACATATGAATTTATCGGCATAAAGGTAAATATGGTATTACTCAATTTAGAAAGCCTGCTTCCAAATTCAAAGCTATTGAGAAGGCCTTTAATATTAGTATACGGGCGTGTTGTTCTGTTGAGAGCTTTCGACCGACCAAATGCCTTCAAGAAAAGGTATTCAATACGGTATATTTGAATAATCGTTAAAATATAAATTTAGATCATATTAAGTCAGAATCTAATACGGGTGTGCAGTTAGTGAGACTAGTATAAAAGCTTGTCATGTGAACCGCTCTAACAAATATGACTAATTTGAATTTGAACTTATGAAACCATTTAGATTTCCTTGTTTCATCCTTTGTCCAAACGCTACGGCAATTTCTGCATTAGTAAGATTCAGCGATTATAAATGCTATAGAATTACTTGGTCTGACAAATTTCTTCTTTCTGCAACTCTGTTAATAAAGTCTAATACGTTTAGTTTCTCCGACAATCTCTTTTTTTTTGTATGGTAACAGTTGCGGAGCAGTTTGGTTAGCTGTTACAACGTGATTTACTGATACCGTAGACTCTGTGCTAAAGCTGATATAAATGAATTAGCCGTTACAGGAGTTGAAATTTGCTACTTGCTGTATGTTACGCTTGGTAAAGCCAGTGAAAGCAAAACCCGGTATAGCACAGAATTGACTATAATGAATTTTAGTGATTATCTGACACACAATAATATTAAATGCATACGATGTAATCGTTTTAGGATAATTGCTGCTTGAGTTTCAACATTGAATGGAGAATAACATTGCAGATGTAACTAATAGCGTAGCATTAATAATTATTCAACACCTCTTAATCCACCAAACGAAGTACAGTCAAACCTCGGAAAACTGATATTATAATGTAGTACAAATTATCGGAATAGAACGTGACCTGATTCATTGGTCAACCAATGAAATCGCAAAAAATTTACCACTAATACTATTACTATTACGTACATTCGTATCAGTATAATTTTCAAGAATGCTGTCTCGCAAGCGAAAACAAATATACCAAAGCATACGACTTAGCAGTGGAGTTAAGAACCCAACCCATCCCCATTGATATCTATGATGCCATATGTTGGTCCGATGAAGCGACTATACGAAATTGTTGGACAAAAATAGGTATTCTCTCTGATACCTCTTATCACTGATACGGCGATGATGAGAAAGCAGCTGAACCACAGCCCAATATTTCTTTAAAGTTGGTGCTAGAAAGTGTGGATAATCTATTGCAGTTTATCAGTAATCCTCCAAAGAACTTTTGATAGGTTTATACTTCGTAGCATTTCTTATTTTCTGTTACATTTACATCAAGCATCTAGTACACGCTCTCAATACTTGGTACATTGTGACTTTGTGATGAAAACATGATAACATAGTTTGGTGGAGTTTAGTATTAGGCTTCGTATTGTTTGTCTCTGTTATAAATAACAGTGTTCTTTGTAGAGTCATTTTCTGTAAAAAGGCAATCGCAAGATAAATTCTTGTTGTGGATGACCGTCCGGTTTATTGAGAATAAATATTTTTATTAAAACATTTGTGGAATAAATTATTATTCACTGAATTTATAAATTGACCAATAATAAGCAACAACCGATACCTCGCAAAACCGATAGAAAAAGGTGAGGACAGCCACATCGGTTTCCGAGGATTGACTGCACATGTTAATATGTACGGTAAATGAAGTCAATAATACGGTCAAGACTTCATAGACATTTCCTCATAAGGAAATACTTATTGTAAAGGACGGTTTATTAAGTTTGGTGATTTCTTTATCTTTATATAAAAGCCGTCTATAAAATGAACAAAGACGCTATGTTGTGTTCATCATAATACAACCTCCATATAATATAGACTCGATTAACATAATATACTTTGCATTTTCACTATTTTATATAACCTGATTATATGTAATCCAACGGTTTCATGCAGAATTTGTTTCACATAAACATGGTACCAATTAATGAGCACGTTAGTGGAAAGCATCTCAAATCTGATTACATAAGCGCTGTCTCTTGATGCACGCTTCATGCACGTTCTTTTCCTATTTTACATTTCTCGGGGCTCTTTATTCCAAATTCCGTAACTTCAGCGTAGATCTTTGATAGTGCTAACAGTCCCACCCTCTTCCCAAAGGCGACTAGCGAGCGCTTTTTATAATTTGTCTGATTGAGTTGATTGGGGTTTTTTACTCGGTTTATTACGATATCGTTGACCCTATTACCTAGGATATTATTTTTACTTATTTTTTATTTATAAAAATTTTTGTCGTCTTGTCAAAGTTTTTGGCCACTTCATAATTGCATATCAAAAAAAATTCTGCTTGGTTTATCGACATGTCATTTTCCTACTTGATGACTTATCTTACTAATTAATAACTACTCACACGCTATAATACTGTGTGCATGCTATCGCTACGCTGCTATGTCAAATTCTTTTTCTGCGACTTTACCCAATGTCTTCTCCTCAAGAAAAATTAGACGAAATAACCTCTCTCCTCTTCAATTTCCATGTGCGTCTGTCGTATTTTTGTCTTCATTGACCCAACTCATTATTTCTCGCATTTGAGCACATCCATATTTCAAACTGGACTGGCCTTTAATTAATTTTCATGTACCTTCTTTCAATCTTGTACCTATAAAGGTATTCCCCCAAGTTACTTCATCTAGATTACACAAAGCAGTCTTTCCCCACGCATCACATCATTTACCCTGCCCATCAACGTATTGCTAATCCTTAACCTATTGGCGAATTTCTCCAAAAACGTCTCTCGTATTCCCTTGACTATGATTTCATTTCATGTGCACATTTACTCCATCACTTGTGTTTATTCCATTGATATTTCGCTTGATTATGTCACCATTTTATTTATATTAATGTTGCTATTTTACATTACCAGGCAGGCTGTTTCGTTATGCGAAAAATTCTAGACTCACGTTTTTGTGTTACACTCGATTATGCTTACATTACGTACCTTTTATTTTTGTGTTACATTCTCACACTCTCCTCAAAAAACTTTTTCGTTTATCGTAGACAGGTTCCGTCTTCATGTATTACTTCCCCATAATAAACTTTTATCTACTTACGCTAATCAGCAGATGCTTTCCTGCTCTTCTATTTATATAATATTCCTGTAGTTCTATGGTAACACTTTCATAATATGTCCACGAAAACGAAAACAAATGCCTCAGCAAATCCTCGATATATACAATGCTGATTCTCTTTAACCCAATGAATCAGTTCTGATGCTTCCTGGCTTCACACAATCATTAATTCGCTTTTCTTATGCCTCGGATTTGGCCAACATTCAAATGCAATCTCACTGGCGCCCTTCCGATGCTCTACGAAAGACTAAAGATTATGCGCAATTTCCCTGCGTTCCCTTGTTACTACTGTTCACGATTATTATATCCACACTCTGTAAAAGGAGTACTTAGAAATGGCAACTTTACCTATCCCTACAATCATCCTTCCCACAATTACATCCTACTACAAATCCACGCAGCCCCCGCCGCTTGCGGATGCAAATCTAATCGATCGCAATACCTCAATGTATTCACGATGTAATCAGAAAGAAAAATGATTACCTTTACCACTCTCTCCATTCTAATAATGCATTGCCGTACAATGTAACGGATGTAGAAACCGTAATAAGAGACAAAATACATGTGGAGAATGGATCAGGGAAATTCGCCGAGTCCATGTCCAATACAAAGCTCAGAGGAAAGTCACAGTATATTTTGGTTGTGTACAGAGGGAGGAGCGCCAATTTTCCAGGTCAAACGATGGATTAACTAAACATGAACGCAAAGTTGACCAGCTATTGAGGTTTCGAGGTCTTTATTAGGCACACATGGGGTGACCCCTAATTTTCTGTGTTGCTGCTACCTAACAAAGA
>CAJVPI010001171.1:0-15741 GCA_910592345.1 Paraglomus brasilianum
TCCCCCTGTCGGTGAACACACCTACGCGACAGATCATTGGCTCTCCCACCCAAAGAATACACCGACCGCAACACTTCGTAACTAATGGTTGAATTTTGCATAAACTTTATTCAAGATATGGTAAATATATATATACGAAATTTTAACCTTTAATCTTGTTTTCTTTACGTCACCAATACGTCTGGGCATACTATTAACTAAGTTAAGTAGAACTGATCTATCAATTGATTCCCATTCTTCTCTTGTAAAATCTTTGAAATCATCAACTTTTACTTTTTTGTAGCCAAGCATTTATTCACCTTCTTTTCAACCTTTCTTTTATAATTGCCCATAGTAATAGATTCTCAATTGGGTTGAGATCTGGGCTATTAGAAGGCCAATCCAGCACTTTTGGACATTTAGCCTTGAGTGAGTCTGTTGTTGCTTTAACTGTATGCTTGGGATCATTATCTTGTTGAAAGATACAAGATTTTCCCATTAAATTTCATTGAGAATTTGCCTGTAAAGGTCTCCATTCATGTTTCAGTAAAAATAAAATATCCAATAAAGCCTTTTGCTGAAAATTCTCCCCAAAAACGGACTTTGTAAGAATGCTTGGGCATAGGCCTTTGTGGTGAATGTGGTTTCATCAGAAAATACTACCTTTTTCCAATTCAATTAGGCATGGCTTAAAGCCATTCTATTGGTCTTTTTTTATGATTATCAGTTAAAAAAGGGACAGTTTTTGGAATATCAACCTTCCAATGTAGCCGAGAAAGCTCTCTGGATATTGTACTTTGTGAAACATTCAAGATTCGTTGAGCCTTGTGGCAAGCTCTTTGCTGTTTGTAGAAGTATTCGCCTGAACCATGCGACCTAGTTGACGTTGCTTTTTTGGACTAAGTATTCTGGGTCTCCCTGAACGGAGAAGTGGTTCTAACTTGCTAATTGGGCGACATATCTGTCACAGTAGACAACGGGACACCTGTTGTTTCGGAAAGAGCTTTTGGCTTTCATACATTATTAGCCCACAATTATCTTATAGCGCTTCTTTGCTGTACGAGAGATGACTCTATTATTTTGAGGTAGACGTATAATGCTAAATATCATACTTGCCCTAAAGTTAGATGGCATAACTTTATTTATAATTGAGGTGTAATTTATTCTGTAAAACCGTTTTTTAATTAGGTAACATTGGCGTCACAAATAAAATTTTATTGTGCACAAAAAAATTCTCGTTGCTTTTGCATAGATGAGAATGCCGTAATCATGGTTATTGATAATACTATTATTTATAGCTATACAGATCTTTCTACCAATTATCGTTATGTTTCCTATTGTTAGTTGTGGACATTCAACAATCAAATAAACACGCCTTATACTCAATGTATTCGCAGAAACAAACGTTTAGTTGTTACGAATCGGGATTTTGTACGACAGGATTGACCGCCGTGCAACTTTAGTCTCCGCTCTCCGCTGCGTAATAAAATAACAGCGGCGGCTTTAGTTTCTACCTTAATTCACTTCTCACTTTACATTCACAATGCAGAAAACACAGAACGATGCAAATAAATTATTATTTTCTCCGAACAAAGACACAGTAGTAGACTTTGTTCCAGGTTCGATTCTAATCAACCATTCAGGCAAACTACTTAAAAAGTGTGCCATACCTTCCATAGAGGAACTACTTCAAAAGTGCAAGAAAGAATCTAGACAATTTTCGGCGTTTATAGTCTTCCGATGCATTCTGTCGCCTAATTTTATTTCCTTGGATAAGAACAAATCCTTGGATTATTATATTCAAACAATGTATCGAACCGAACAATAAAGTAACAATTTCTCCTAAACAACATACAACATGAGGTTTTGATGATGAGAGAAGCACTACTTATATAAGACTTCTATCACCAAAATTAGTGACCTGAAATTACTACTTTCGGCTTTGTGTTATCACCAATTTTCGTTACCGAAAATTACCATATCTAGCCGTTGTTTATATTTCGTACTATCACCAGTTTCAGTGACCGAGAATTACTAAGTTTAGCTATTGTTTGTATCTTGTACTATCACCAATTTTCGTTACCGAAAATTACTACCTTTGAACTCTAGTGTGACAGTATTAAAATTAGATCGCTGCGGGTAGTATTTTTATTTTGACTGCGGAGGAAGATTTTATCACATGACTTAATCGACTGAATCATCAGACCGACTCGTCGTAACATATCAATGGGTGATGCAATTGCAACCACAGACCCCAAACATCTATATAATAATAATAATAATGGTAGAATCACAGAACATTTAAATGTCACCACAAAGCTGAAAAAGTTTGGCAAGCGCATTATTCGAATGGTGGTCACATATCCATATGTATCTGTGCAACACAAGAGCCGAGGGCCTGTTGAAAACATTCATGACATCCGATCTGAAAAATATGAACATGCCCTTGTTATTGTTGACAAAAATAATGCAGCAAGTGTGTTTGAAGATGATCACTTGGAGTTCCTCAATGCCATCAAATACAAAGGCTGATTAATATAATACTAACCCTTTATGAGAATTCTCTTATAGCATTGTGTGCAACACTAGCTTTTTAGTTAGCAATCTTCACCATAGTAAATTTCTGTTCAAAGAAAGAGGTTATATTGTTGATACTAAAAATGCTCACTTAAAACCATTATTAATATCTGTTTCTTTAAGTTTGGTTGAAGAATGGCTGATATTGATATTGAGTAGGTGAATTAGAATCATAAAAAAGTTGGTTTAATGATTAAATTCCAAGACTAAGACATTGCAGAACACAATAAGCATATTAATATTATGGTTTTAAATTTTTCAAAAGCCAGTTGGCTATCTTTGTCAAATTATTTCATAATGACAAAAATTAAAAATTAATGTATAGGATTATCTGTATATAATTATAACGGTTCCACCGAATATGACAAGGCAATACGCTTTTTGGAGACAGGTTGCAACTGTGGTTGTTCAAAAAGGATCCCGAGAGAGAAGTTTGCCGAGTATTTTTAATGGCCCAGCTGAAAGCGATGAATGCTGGGGAGATAACTGCCAGCCGACGTCTTAAAAAGAAAACGCGTACTAATAAAAGAACTTTTTATTATTGAGATCACAATACTTTGCCAGAAAACATGTTAAGAATCGGTCGCACTCACTTCGAAAATTTCAGAAATTACCTAGCGACGAATGGTATAATACCGCGCGTTCATGGTAACATAAAACGAATGCCACGACGGAAAACCAAAATAACCATTGACAATGACTGTTGCTACAGTTGTAAAGGATTTTCTCAAAAACTACATTGATTACCAAGTTCTGGTAGAAACATCAACCGAATTGCTCAATCGCTTACACTCTTGCCAACTGAAACGAGTTACAAGGCGGTCTATCGTGATTTTATTACAGGTCTGCGAAAACGATAGCACGTTAAAATTGGTAAATATGATGCAGGTTATGGCACCAGTTAACGCCTTATATTCAAATCTTGGCGAATTTATGTGATTTTATACATCACTAAGCTCAGAAAGGAGATAATCTTGGACTTTGCTAAAAAAGGATGAGTCAGAGACTCAAATTCGATTAAACTTGAATCCCATATTTATAATGCATATAATTGATACGTCTGAAAATTACATATAGCGCTATATTCCATTAAACACGTATTTATAGCACGTATAAAATAAAATGGGTACTATTCAGGATTTACGCGGTTCTAAATGTACTGATATTGAATGGACCGAATATTGCCGGATGCCACAAATTCGCACCGATGAAACTCCTGGTGAGCGGAAAGAACGAATTTGGGCCCGTTTAGCATATTTCAGAGAAAATAATCTTTTACCGGATCAGAATAAAAATTATCACGATTTCCGGATGGCGGTTCATATTAATATGCTCCCGAAATCGGAATTTCAATCTGTTTCGATTAGTATTAGTATATACTGGACAAAGAAAAAAGAATATAGGAAATTATAACCATATAGGAATGGAGAAACATTGGAAATAAAGTCTTTACAAACTTGGGTGACTTTCTTTGAACAGCAAAAGACGGATGAATTTAAAAACGCCGATGTACGCGTTTTTAAAAAGTATCTTAAAACAGTTCATAAACTTAAAATGCAAACTAAAAAGCAAGTTCAAATAACCAATTTTTTAGTTAAAATTTTATTGTCATAATTATGCTGTTCTAAATAATAATTAACGAAATAATAATTAATAAACAATAAATGAATTTTATAATCACTATTACTACTCTATTGTTAATTATTGTTTCACATTTTTGTTTTATTAAGTTGTTATACCATTTATAATACAAACGTAAAATCATCTATATAATCACTGCACATTATTTTAATTATGGTAGTGATTGTATAGAGGTTTTATAATTACAGTCACACCCCTATACAATCACCACTTTGAGGTGCAACGGACTTGGTGATTATAAGAGGCCTGACTGTATACGCCGTAGTTTCTTTACCAAACGCTATCTTTAGCCTATCTTCTTATAAATTGGATGGATTTGATCTTGAATCCAACCATTCTTCAACACTTGTACTATTGTAAGATTATAATAAAAAATGTACAGTGCCGACTCAAAAGTCACGGACCACCTCTTCAATAACTTTACAGCCAGATGTCCTATAAACATGGATCTTAGCGCATAAGGCAGCCAAATCGGAGATTTCCACCTATCATCAGCTTGAAATTCGAAGCACTCAGAATTCGGCACGTGAAGAATCTCATGGCAAGATAATCCACATGCGCCTGACTTTTGTTGTGCCGTAGCATGTGACGAGATTCAGAGATTTTCTGCAAAGCCGACATATAACAAGAAAAGTAATGTATCGGTTCAATTTCTCTGATAATTACCAAACACCCATTGACTGATGTCAAGGTATTTGAGTTTAGGGGATGAATTCGCAATAGCGGATACCTAAATCAGTAACATATTCACAGACACTTATACCAAGATGCTCTAATTTATATCATAATTTCGGCAACAGGTTTTCACTGGAATAATGATTGTTAGACCGTTAAACTTTTAATGTCCTATTTTTGTTAGACTTGTATGATTAACACTATTTAATGAGCCAACTCGCACAGAAGCGTATCGTTTTCGTCTATCAACACATACCAGTATGCCATTGTGTAAACATATAAAGCTTTTAAACAATTCAGTTCTTATCCATAAACTTTACAACTTTGTTAATATTACAGTATACACGGTGAAAGTCGATATAACGGACTGTTCGGGACCTGCGCTTTTGTCTGTAATATCAAATTGTGGGGGTTTATACCGGACAGTTGCAAAAAATCCGTTATAACAATTATAACATGTATGACATAAATATAAAACCTAACAATAAATTCAATTCAAAACTATTTTAAGATTCGAATGTAAAAAACTCCTTGCTTTTCGTAATGATTGTATCTTTTTGTCAGAGCAGAATTAGCTCTCATATGTTCACATCACCTTGCTAAGAAGTAAATTGATAGGGCCAAGCTTGTAATTTATTAGAAAGGATGATTCCGATCGAATCTTACTTATTCTTATGCTCAAGCTGCGTATAACGGACTCTGCTATATATAGCGTACTTCGGTATATGGACTTTGTTACACGAAATCCGTACATGACGAAAAAACTCACATAACAGATAAGGAAGTTTTGGTCAGCGATTCGATCATATTATTGTTATTAAACCTTTAAAACAATTATTGAGATGCGTTTCAGAATGTTACTATTGATAACATTAACCAATTTTTGTATTTTCTTCTCAAGTGAAGGAACTGTTTCTGGAAAGACAGCCTGGATGATCACAACGTCAACAGGCAAGTTTAAATGGTTAATGCAGAAGATGAGTTGATAAAAAAATATATAGATATTAACTATTGACCTCTAAGAAAACGAGCTATATTAATGTTGTTTTCAACTGCTTTGGAACAAGTCATATGTTGCGGAGGATATGCCACGGGTATTTGCAGCTAATGTGTAATAGTAATAGCTAAGAATTTAGACATGGTTTGTACGACAAACTATCAACAGTAACAGTAACCATATTCTTAATGGAACCAAGCTGGTAGATTACCAATCCTTAAAACTCTTTTGTCCGATTAACGATAGCAAAGCCCTCATCGACAGCACAACCCAATAGGAAAGATATGGGGCATCACATGGTAATCGCCATTGTCGCTCACATTAGCAATGTGGGTAAGTCCAAAGAGTTATTTCCATTTACGTCAGATCACAACATTGGCAATTGGCACAGCACAAGTCGATATGGTAAGCTCGTCATTGCATCCAGTAAAAAGACATCAAAGAAACGGGGATTATATTTAGCTCTGACCATACAAATCCTACTCGGTTAATTTTATTCACGCCCGCCGTAATACAAATTAATTAATCAAAGTGAATTGAGCTTAATATTAAGGGATAATGATAAATAGTAATATTAATATATTCGCGACATTGTTACCGACTATAGTAATAGGTTATTACCGATTGCGGGTTCGGGAATATTAATATGGCCATAGTAATAGTGTAACGAAGTAAATTATTCAAACTCTTTTACTCGCATAATCGCATTCTACCTATCAGAGGACTTGCATTTGCATAGCTTACAAAAACCCTTTGAACGAATGTAAATGTCTTGCTTTAAATTGAGCAAGTCGCACTGTTTCAACTTTTGATTAAGTTCAATATTTCGTGATACAAATTAAATTTACGATCCAGATTTTAGGTAACAATTTATTTGTGTACATGAAACGGCCATGTTACTAATCAACATGATTACTGTTACTCTGAACGCTGTGCGAAAAAAAAAAAAAAGCCATTTGCTGACAATCGACGTGACTCATTTGTGTTGATATGGATTTTTTTATTATTATCCGGCGAACGGTTGGTTTTCTTGCAAATGATTGTGATGATATATTATTACAAAAGAACACTGCGGTACTCTCTTACTATGAACGGGTAAACAATGATAATGTATGATTGTACGAACACTATTCCAATAATCTACACGTCTCCAAAAGCTCGCTCCTGGCAACAGCTTTCTCTATCTACTATACTACTACCCCACCCCCAAACTCCTTTTCCATCATTCTTCGTTAGCGCTCTCTCATATTATCAATTATATGGCCGCCACAGAATGTCCGTATTTACAAAATATTTCAACTTTAAACCTTTAACCCACGAGTCTCCTTTGGTGCCACTTTGTTCTCTCCTTTAGCCAAGGCTATCGTATACATAAGACATGAAATGTACATGTATAATCCAGGATTGACATTTTGATAGTCGATGAATGAAACGGCAGCAAAGATGGTATAAAGCACTATGCGGGGAACGTAGGTTCTCGTGAAGAAGGAACCTTTGAAAAGTGGTAGTGGTACTTCGATGGCCAAGATTGCCAGCCCAAAAACTATGCAAACTATTGCAATGACGTTGATTGGAATCACAAAGGCATTGAATATGCTATTATTGATAGAAAAATGATCGCTTAATAAAATAATCAAATGCAAACAAAAAGCGTTTCTCGAGCATTTCTCGAGCATTTCTCGAGCATTTCTCGAATATGTTCTCTTCTTACCTTGTCACCTGCTCCCACATAGAAAGCCTGTAAAATAAACCAAATACCCCGCCAACAACTTCAACTGTACGAGACACCAAGCGATAAATGCGAATGTTAGCGGATCGCCTCATGATAAAATATGCATTTCTCTTTCTCTCTCATCATTTGATACTTACAGACACCAGCAACAATGGCTATGAGATTTGCCCATTGACTCCACACAACTTTTCCCATTTTGTTTTTGTAGTATGAACAGTAGGATCAAACGCGATATATCAGTGGATTAATTGCAAAGGATGGAGAAAGTGAAATATGCATATGAGAGGATGTGATGACAATGATGGAACTTGAAAACCAGTTTCAAGTTTTATTTTTTTTTTGATTTAAAATCCCTTCTTTCCGAACCAAATGTCGTAAAGAATGAATTTTTTAAATAATGAGCGGAAATAGTGTCGTGATATGTATAGGGCTTTTGAGACGTCGTCTCCCGTTAAAAAAAAAAGTCTTGTTACCGTCTATCGTGTCTTTTTATATCAGTTTCCATTCAGACTGGGTCGATGCGGTGTACAACGGGTAATAATAGTAAATTAATGAACTTTGTCAATCCACGGGTACACGTGTGACAATACGAGTTTCACCTAGATGGAACTTTCGTTGTAAGAGAGCACAAAGAGTCTGATCTGCGGAAAATTGATCTAATATGGAAGCGTCAGTATTTTTAGAGGTAGATAGACAAGAAACAAATAATATGATAGGTAGAAAGAAATGGCTTTGACGAATATGGTTGGGATTTACAGTAGCGATGAAAAAGGGAACATTCCGTCTTTTTAGTCTTTCCGATAAAGTTGCCTAATAACTTTTGTTAATTTAAATGCAGGTATGGGCAATCACTATTTTGCTACAGTCGCTGTTACGAGAGGTGTTTCAGTCGGATGATACCGTTTTGTATGCGATTCAGCAGATTGGGAAACTAATCGGTATAAGCCAGGTAAGTGATAGTCTAACTCGGCCTCTTTGTCAGACCATAATAATAATAATAATAAATAATAATAATAATAGCAATAACTCGTACATTATATATTATTAGTCATATAGTTATATTTAATTGTACTACTCGATCAAAGTTAGCTCCCCCTTTCTATTCTTTGCATACACATCTTTATATTCGTTCCATATTTGATATAGCCCATCAATATACTTCTTTTGGACCTCAAGTACTTTCTCTTGGCTAGGATTAGGATCATATTCAACGTCAATTGGCTTACCGACAACAGTCACAATCGAACGACGATGAGGCAAGAGTCCAAAATCGTCTGGAACAAGACGAAACAATTAGCGCATTATTTTCAAGTCACACACATATATATTATTATTATGGGTATTATACTCACAATTAAATAATCCCCTTCCATGAATTAAAGGTATTGTCCATCCCGACAGTTGTTTCACTTTATCCTGCATCTGCCACAGCTTACTCCCCTTATCATTGGCTAACTGTTCCCAAATATCATTTTCACCAAAAGAGAATACGGGAACTAAAGAAGCACTGCAGGGATTAGGTAATTAATGTAAGTAATGTTAGCAAATCGGGCCCATATGAGATGTATTATTAGAAATCATTATAATCATTATGATGACGGGATTAACTAGTTCTACCAACATGATGCCCCCCCACTACCGAAATAGTCCCAACTTACCCATTGCAGATGGCTACCTTGACGAAACCCAGTCTCTTCAACAAGGTTAAATCATAAACTCCCGGACGAGCACTTAGGCTCTCTACCGTACCCCCAACTACAATGACAACACTATGTCCCGGGCCAGTATCAAATATGCGTTTGGCCGACTCTTTCGATACAGACGCAAGCCCTTGCGCCATCAGAAAATCACGATAAAGAGGAATGTTGAAATTTTTAAGCAAGGTAAGGAGATAAATGGTTATTCCCGGGAACAGCTTGGAGAAATCGTTGGCTTCCGTTGCAAAGTTTGTCCAGGCACCAAGACATATTATACCATGCGGGTGATATCCTGGATGATAAGAAGAAGGAGGAGGAGGAGGAAAGACGGAAAAACAGTGATATTTTCACCCAAAGTCAACATGGAGCGTTTGGATGGGGTCAGAATAAAAAACCCAAGTATGTAATGATTGAATGCGCAATCTCGTGATTATTCACCGAATACGTAATTCTTTGAAGGATCCAGATCGACCGTCTAACAACAAAAACAAAGTTATATTTATTTAGTGAAGCACACATATATTCTCAATCAAGCAAGCAAGCACCCTTACTGACATTCGACTTACTTTAACCAATCTGACAGGAAAATAATCCGCAAACCATTTCCAAAACGCAGCCTTTCGGGCAAACTCAAACCTCCTTCCGCCATTCTCTGGAGCGTAATCAAATAACAAAAATAAGACATACGCAACCACCAACGGCCAGAAGAATGGTGCCGTGCAAATGAAAAAGAAAAAGGCAACAGTGACTGGGAATGAGATTAGCCAGATAAACACTGCTGTCGTTTGACGGCGACGTTCAAATGGGACATTTAGAGGGGCGACGCGGACTGGAAAGCGACCGTTCATGTTTTTTCAAGAGGTCCGTTCCCGCAATAAAGGAGGAGGAGAAGGAGAGGGGGAGAGAAATATAAGTAATCGACTTGCTGGTTAGAGAGAATGGTTCGAGCTAGTAATATGTGCTTTTTGAAAATTGAAAATTTGGATTTTTTGGTATGTTTGTGTTGTTTGTCTTGTCTTTTTACACGGACTGGACCTGCTCTTGTATGTTACATACAATTAACTCTTAACCGGTCTAGTTTTCGGGGGGGGGGGGGGAATATAAAAGTCCAACGTAAACGACGCTTTTCCTCGCTTGCTTTTTATTTTCATAAAAGAAGCTTGCCAGAGCTCCCCTAAAAATTATGAAACATTCGAACAAGATGTTGCTAGTTGTTATATTTGTTATTCAGCGAATAAAGTGTGTTTACGAAACCACATTTTACCGAATTTCACGTGTGAGTAAAAACTTTAGCAATGGCCAGCGTATACTACATTTGCATTTCCGGGACATGTGAAAGACAACCGTGTCAAACAAACTTTCTTTATGTGTAGGGAGGCGATCTACATATGGTTGGAGTGTATATATATATGATGCATTTGCGTGAATACCCAGAGCTATTAACTGAATACAAGTGCGAGCCATCTACTGGCGATACCATAATAACCAACCATTCTACTAAAAATGCACAGAAGATCTTCGCTTCTTTTATTGACGATGCCCGATGTTAAAAAATCATGGCCATGCACTGTCTAAATTTAGTTGACCCATCGACGGATTAAGATGGGAATGGAACCAGCTTGTTTCCTATACCAAAGTCGATCAATTAGTAAAACATAACGCTTCTGTTACTGGATTTTCAACTTCACTTGTGAATATTGAACGTAATGAGACAGTTGAAGGTATGGTGATAGAATCCATAGTTTGATATACTGCTGTACTGACGAAAATGCCAGAAACTTTAACGAAAGTATGCTGATCTAGTTGGTTAATGTGACTATTACTATAGATGAACTAATGATCGTCAATAGGTAACGAGGTAGAATCTTTGTGGGAATGGTGCAACTATTCTTTAGTCGAGGGGAATGTCGGTATTTTCCTTGTGTTCATTGCAGCCACAAAATTCGATCGGTAATTTTACGGTTTTTCAGACGAGTGTTGCATAAAAAATGTTACTTATTCCTTATTAGCTTTATTCGGCGAATTTGTTTACTTCTTGTCTTGCCATAAATGTTCAACAAAGCCATGCATTAGATCGTTTACGAACAACGTTTCAATTAAAAATTTGTATATATTTTAAAGCGTTTTCTTTCTACATGTTGGATAATCAGTACATTTGCTATTGTCCCATCAACGCCGTAAATACTCGATATGCGTAAACAGTTTCACTTTACAGTTTGTCAGATGACTTGAATGCCGTGGTAGCGAAACTTTCGTATTTCATTGGCAGGAAAAGTTTTACCTCAAAAAAAAAAGTTGTTTATGCAGACAGACATCGATTTATAATATTTCTATAATTTAAGGGGAAATGTGAACGAAGTTTTACACTAGCCAAGACCTGAGATTTGTACTTCTACAAGAGAGTGCTATTTTATATCGTACTATATATTGTTAATGAAAGAACATTAAACTGAAAAAAGTCGACGATAACAAAAGCTTCGGAAAAGAGAAGGGCAATTGGTAGGGTGTTATCAGATTCGAAAAGACTATGCGGTAATAAAATGTTTCTCGTGCTAGGAATAATTGTGTAACTGTTTCTCAAGAAACTAAGGTTGTTATTTGTGATTCATCAGATAGCGGAATATATGATTATGCAAAGTTTGCAAACAGTATTTGTAACACCAATTTTAATACAATTAAAATAGTTTCACGGAACGAAATGCTTAGTTCTACAAATTTTCAGATAACAGCGCTATATCCCTTGCACGCGAATAAAACAGTAGTAAGCCAACATCCATACAAATTCCAATTCGTGTTCTGTTATTGACAGGATACAAATAATTGCTCTTCAAATGTTACAAGTTAGAAATGCTCCTGTTCAGAATTCCTGCCCAAATGTTGCAAGAAGTAGAGAGTATTTAGAGGCCTTTCTATTAAATATCTGTATCTGGTGGTTAAATAAACTGCTAAACCACGCCACTCAGAACTACATATTATGGGTCTAATACAATGTTCGGAAGGCGATGGTGTATTTACGGTATTCGTATGAGACTAAGAAGCGGAGAGAGCAACTTTTGTGCAGTGGAACGGTCAACGGGAATCCCGATTTTCATCCGCTATGATTATTTTTCAAGTGCTTTCGAAAACATCTTTTTTTGTTCTATAATAAATCCCATTTAATGCATTCCCGTTTTCACTACTTTCATCAATCGTTTTGTTTCTTCCGTTAAAAGTCTGGGTTCAAGATGACTTTTTTAAATACAAGTTCTGCCTGAAGCGTTACTCTGATAGAAATATGAGTCACGTGTTGCTTATTGAAACCTACAGCGGTGTTGCAATTGAAACATTTTCGATTAATGGAATTTTTTGGCACTTGGAAAACGTGTTCCTATCATAATCTTCATTTATAAACTCGACCTTCCCATAGATCGAAATGTGATTGGTTGATCATTGGTCTAATAATTAGGTCGATAACAATCGACCCGATAATTATCAAACATTCACGCACAACATTATTTGTTATAGATCCTGTTATGTGTGATTTTCTTTTTTCAGTGTTTGAGTTTGATCCTGTTTACAATAGCTTTGAAACAGCACAAGGGTTTTATTTAGTGGAGAACATGAAGAAACTGACAATAGTAAATGTAAATGAGGCATTAAAAGTTTAGAAACTATAAAGACGTTTCTAATTCAACAAGAGGAAGCCAGCAACTATTTAAAAGTTTGGAGAAATTCAATGAAACAAAGTAACACAACACAATTCTTAGTTAATAATTAGGGATATTGATAGTCAAACTTTTTACGTAACTTTAGCTGAAATTATAATAAAGGGAAATTTGTTTAATAGACGTTAAATATCTTCTTTCCTATTAAGGAAACCCTCATAAATGCAAAACCGCTATAAATGCAACATACCAAGGCGTTGAGGTGTCACTGTATCCAGAACATTAGAGAAAGCTTACAACTCAAAGTCATAAGCTAAACAATTTCTTAAATAATTGGCACAAAGCATGTCTACATTATCGTTTTAAAAAAATCGGTTATTGATAATTATTATTCAAGACTGATAGTGGGCTTGTGGTTTTTCGAATTTCAGGGATACAACCATCGTCGGCGATATAGAATACTTTTGTCATGTTATTCTAGTAAACAGATGGTTTTAAAAGTTTTCACTGACGGTTATGAACGAGTCCAGAGTAATCAGATAAAAGACTTTGAATATGTTTCTAAAATTGTTCTTAAATAAATGCCTCCATTATCTACAAAACAATATCATAACCAAAGTTTTGATCCCAATGTGATGTAATAGATCGAGTATAACCTTTATTCAAAATGAATACTATTTCAGACACAATTATTGTTATCCAAGACTTGTTCAAGCGTTGGACTGCTATTCTACATCAACAACAAACATTGTCCCTATAATAAACAATAAACTGATAAATAACACGTAAGCAAGCACTGTTGGTATGGCAAAGTATTACGTTCTTTATCGGCATCAAAACAGATACTCTGCAAGTAGTTAAAATGACCGACTTTGATTCTTCCATGCTTGAAAAATGTTCCGTCGAATTCAAGACTCGGCAATGCGATTACACTCCCCTGATTGCAACCAACTCAGAGCATTTTAGGAACAGGATAATGGAACACACAAAAAAAATACTGCTATGGCCTACGAGGTATGAAGGAGCGTATACGGCATGAGTAGCTCAAAATTCTATGTCTATTTCGTAATTGAAAACTCGAATACCCGAAGCAAGTAAGATGTCGCAGTCGCAACAGTCACAACAGTCACAACCAAAAGAGCTAGGGAGTTTCCTTGTTTATTTGTTGACTCGTTGGCAAATACGATAGACTTGGATTAAAGACATGCTGGTAGCGCTCGAGCAGCTACAAGTCTTACATTTCATACTAATACCTGAATTTGTGGATCCCCAGCCTTCTTTGAAATTTTACTTTATCTGTGGAAAGCATTACAATCAAATTATAACCACAAACTTTTTTGTCATCAACTTTTAGATGACCATACTCTTCCTAATTGTAAAAAACGACGTCGAACTAAACAATAATTCTGCGTCCATCTTTGATTTTAGCAAATAACTTATACGCGGGATGTGTATTGACAATTGAGCGAGTCTATCAGTTTTACAAATTTATATAATTTGTAAACACGGTTAGGTAAACGTAATCCAGTTAAACTGTAACGTTTATTGAAACAATAACTAAGAGACTACCTCTGAAATTAAAATCAACGACCATTCTTGGGAGACTACCTCTAAAACCAAAGTAGACGACTATTCTCGAGGCGATTCTATTACTTCCGAAATTAAAAATCTGACTGTCTTTCTAATGATTTCATTTTACCGGACTATTTCTATTATTTTATTTTTATTTTATTTATATTGTTATTACCACTATATTTACGTATTTTTCATTTATTATTATTACTATTAGTTTAGATATTAAACAATATATCATTTTCATAAGATACGGTTAACCGGGCATTGGTGACGTATGTTCTCGCAATCCTAGCGGAAGTCTCTAGATCTTTTTTTCTCAAGTACACATCGAACCACAAAACAGGGTTAAGACATAAGGTAAAGAAGGCTTTGTCGTCCTCAAATAGTACTTCTAAACAGTAAGAATAGGTTAACGCAGGTTTGGTATTCACTGCCTGTAAAATTCTTTTAGACGTCTCAACGAGATTATGTGGTTCGAGGGTGCTTTGTATTTTGAAATACGGGCTTTCTAATTCTTCTGGACCTTCTAGTTTTGAAATCATATTTGCAACAATCTCAAACAAAATATTCAAGTGAAAAAAAAAAAAAAAACAACAACAACAACAAAACGTTTTCTGATACACGTAAAGTTAGTGTCACGTGTGGAGAATTCATCGGAGGTTAGATCTCGTAAAAAGAAATCCTACGACATATGATTTTTAATAGACCCATTCCTCTTATAACCTTTTTGAACTTATTTCATGCATTTCTTATTGCGAAAACATATAAGGTAAGAAAAAAATATCTGAAACCCCCTTTATATTTACTCCTTCGTTGTAATAATTAACGATTGGGGGAATAAAGCATTTAACAAATTTTAATAAATTTTACCCACGATAAATAAAAAAAATCATACATTCGAAATAATATCTAATTTCTAACGATTAAGGTTTGTTTATTTGTTTATATGCTATGACACTTCCCCCACATTCGTGTATACAGTGAAACCTCTTTATACCGGTCAGCCCCGTCCATGGGATTTTTTGGCCGGTATAAGGAGAACCGGTATAAAGGTATAAAAGGCAAGTGATACAAGAGTACATATAAGGGCAATTCATTGTTTAATAACATGTTTACTCGTTTTAATCAATCTAACTTCGTCACAAAACGATCTAAAACCTCTTGCCTAAGATTTTCCACTCTGCTTAATTCAATATTACGACGTAAACGCTGTAAGTTAACCAC
>CAJVPI010001172.1:0-15734 GCA_910592345.1 Paraglomus brasilianum
TCAGTTATATCCCGCTTCAGATATATCCCCAAAAAGCCTCGGTCCCGAGGTGGGGATATAAACGAGGGACGACTGTATCTAGATAAAGAAAAAAAAACACTTATGAAATTTATCAAGATGAACGAAAAATAATAACCAATAAATGAGCATTAACCCCAACTTATGAACCAGGAAAGAAATAGACATGTAAAGAAACAAATCCAGCAGCCATTTGTTGAATATAAATGATAAGAGATATTATTATTGGTTATATTTAATGATCAGTCCTGAATTTGTTTGTCAATGACTACTTAAAAAGGAAGCTCCTATTATTGTTCAGTTTATCAATATTTTGGAAAGACCCCTTCGTACAGATTTGTTCACTATTCCTCAGTAAGTATTCAATGTCGGACCTTCAACTCCTGAGAAAAGTGGCTGTGTATACATTGTCTTAACGGCACAGTTTTAAACGCGCAAGTAAGTACTATTAATAATTTAAAATGTTCTCAAAGCAGAAAATACATCCACATACTTTACATCCCGTCACGCTTGCGACAATTGCTTATAAAAAAAAAGAAAAGAAGTAGGGCTCAAGACTACTTGTTCTTCCAATAATAATAAAGTGCAATTTTTGCAGAAAAAGAATGACACACTTGTTTGCATGCGATAAGAAGCCATCGAATAATAATGGATCGGAGAGCATCGGTTGTGTTGAATGCAAGACAAATTTTTGAGTTGGTTATCAACTTCAACTTTCACATTTAGAAGAATTCACAAGATGTAATAAGTTTATGACGTTACTATTATTGACAAGTTATTAACTGCTATATTAGTATTACTTGGTACTATATCTGTAAACACACGACATATAAGAGTCTCGAACGCTTGCGCTTATTAATAGACATCATAGTTTTCAACGGCAGCTTGAAGTTCGCTAATCGTCGTATTTTAAATTAAAAAGCTTGTTAAATGTAAGGCAAAACTAGTTTAGCAGCTTATAATAATTTACGTGTTTGGAAACCGTCTATGGATTTCTGCCAACTACACGCATTTTTGTAAAATTGTGGAGTTTAATTCTGGCCCAATTCGGATAAAAAATTAATCAATTCAATCATATATATCAATTCCTCCATCACCAGTGAATTCAGTTCTATCAGTTAAAAGAAAGAGGAGTACAGTCATACCTCTTTTATATCCCAACTTTGGGATTTTTTTTGGGATATATCTGAGGTGGGATACAAGTGAGGTAGTAACCTCTATCGGTTAATAAATTCAGTTAATGAAGTTTGGCGTTTAGCCTTTTCTACGGATTCATCTAAGCGTCGAATTATACTACGTATATATTTTACATCATTTTCTGTTGTAAAATCTCTTTACGCTAACAACCTTTTACTATATCAAGTGCTTGTCTTCCCGTTCGCACAAAAAATAATTGTTTTCTCCTCGTCGCTCGAGTCTTCTTCAACATGTTGCCTTCAGCCATCAGAAATTCCTCGAATATATCTTCTTCTGTTACTAATAAGATTCTTAACGCTAATAGAAATTATATGACAGCCTGTGTAACATAATTAGTATCATATATAGTAAATTAGGGATATGATTTGTGTAATGTTAGTACCATATATAGTAACAGTAAAATAGGGATATAACTATATTGAAATACAATAGAGGAAATTTCGTCCCGCTTTACTGTATTTTTTTTGTTGGAGATTGTCAATAATAATTGCCTCATATGGAAATCCACATGAACATAACGATTCACATTAACATAGCGTAAACACAGGTCAAAAATAGCGAAAAGTTGGAAGGCCGAAAATGGTATTAAGGAACTTCCATGGCCATCAATGTCCCCCGACCAAAATCCTATTGAAAATGTTTGGAGGAAATATTAGCAAAAAAAAAGATTCGAACAATTAATGGCTTAAAGGCTGCTTCCAAATAAATTTAGTTGAAAGCATGCGACGACGCATTACTGCCTTAATAGAAGCCAATGGCGACTATACTTTATATTAGGATTAGGATTGGTGTTGTACTTTAAATAAAAAAATTTTTATTCAAATTGCTTTATTTCTGGAGAAGTTAGATGTCCGGTTACTTTGATCACCGATCATCTGCATCTTGAAAATAGTGCGCACAATGTATACCGGTCAAAACATTGCAACCTAAAACCAGTTGTACAATATAAATAGTTTCATTTTCTCGAACTCTACACTTGAGAACGCAATCTGTTATTCTTGCACGTATTATGAACGAGTTTCGCTATTACTTGCTGTTCGTTCTTATTTTTTGTTCCTTTACAAGCATTCGAGCTTATACAGTGCAAGTGTATGATGACTCTGCCGATGTTTATTTCTTTGCATCCGTCGATGCCATTAGCTATGGCTTCACGTACCCAGACGGCACAGGGTTGATACAATTGCGCTATGATGATACAATCTATATTGACAACAGCTTGTGTATACGCCTGCTACATCTAAACGGCACGTTGACGAAATTTACTGTGCCGTTGGTCTGTGACGCCGATTGCTTACAGCAAGCTTATCCGCTTAATGATGGATATGTGTTTGTAACGCTGACAAGCAGTAACAAAAGTGCGAATGGGACGTTGGTTGATTGGAATGGGCAAGTATTACAACGGTAAGCGTTACTTGGTAATAAAAAGTGGAATATAAGGAGTCGGGAAAGTGAAAAGCTCTGGCAAGAGCTTGGAAATGGAGAAAAGAGAAAAGCGGTCGGTGTAATGTATTAAGAACTCTGTGTTGAACTAATTAATGTATTTTGGCATTCATGGATAGTGACGTGATGCTTACTGATATCCCTGTCGACGGCCAATGGCCACCACTTGTAAAAGCTAATGTCAACCCAGATAAGGATTTTCTTGTAGTAACCAGAAACAAGAATGTAGTTTTATGGAAAATTTTCAACGCACCGTGAGTATTAACTATTAAATTTTGGCGATTGGCAACCGGCATTTGATTAAATTATTGATCTATTTCAAAAACAGTAATAGCACGGGTCAAATTACCCAACTATACGAAGGCAGTATCACGGGAAATGATGACAAAATTTTGTTCGATCACTCAATCTTTCCCACCACAGAAGGCGGTTATGGCATAGCACTTTTAAAACGTATACCAAAATTCACCCCGGATCCACGCACTTCTAAAGTATTCTACTCTTTTCCACAATGGCTTTTATATGTTACATTCTGGCAACCTGGTTCATCACAATTCGACACGCCTCGTCTGATCTGGCAGAACCCCAACCCACTCTCCGACTTTAACTCAACGATAACCGGGTGTGAAGTAGCTGTCGACGGAACAGGATACTTTTGTATTTTAATGATCCCTAATTACGATCACGTGAGAGTGGCATTCCTATCTGGTGGTTCCGTAACTGATGTCAACATGTTAGTAAATAATACTGACATATATGGAATACGGCAGCTACCATATGGCGGATTTATGTTTGTGCAGGTGACTACAAACGACACAGACATGGGTTATTATTCTGACGTATCTGTCAGAAATAAGGATGGAACAAATATACAGACCTTTGAATTACCACAAGGCGATCTCGGTGATTTTGCAATATTTCCAAATAACACTGTATGGATAGGAAGCCGAGAAACGGCAAACTTGACCGTATATTTTATATCCCTTCCCAAACTATTGCCAGAAGGTGAACTAATTTTTATAATAATATAGAATTGTTGACTATTATCTCACAATTCACTAATCGTCATCCCCTATCTTCAGATGCTGGGTTTAAGAATCTTCTTATAAATTCATCAATCCCGCCATTGGGCTCATCTGTGTCTTCAGATACTATAGAAATTACACTGGTATTCAGGGATCAGGTCGCTCTTTCGAGGCAAAACATTTCAATTTACCAAGTGACAGATGGAAATTTTATTATCAGACAAGGATTCAGTGCAAAATCTGGTTTTTGTTCTGTTATGTTAAATGACTTGGCGGTTACATGCCAAATATTCAAAAGTACTTTTAACCAACCTGATGCTACATATAATGTCGTTGTGGATAATGATTTTGTAATGAGTAAAAGTTTGAACCAACCACTTAACGGTGTGGCGAAGGGGAATTGGGTATATTATGGAGGTATGCGGTAACGAATAGTAATATTCTTGGTTTGTTGAATATTCGTTCGCTTATCAGTAATATTGTATTTATTAGCCCCAACGACAGGAAAGTATACAGGTAAGCATCGCCTTGATTTATAGACGTGCACATGTACGTCTGACTGATCGTTTTGTTCCTCTTGATACGTAAATAGATACCACGACAGGTCTTCTAAGGTTGACACCTGAAGGCACGACTTTATTTGAACAACTATCTACTGATGAGAAGAACTCTTTCTTCGACTCCATGGTTGCAAAGCTTGCCGAACTCATCCCCGTTGACCCATCACGTATAACTACCAACAGACGCAACCAGCCCGACCCCGATGCGCCGGCTCGTCAGATATTGTTTCCAATCACTTTCAAGTCAAATGGTGATCGGTCACAGAGAACAGTGCAGCAGATTATTGATGACCTTGATGATTTAATTAAGAATAAAGGTTATAATTCGTTTTCACGGGAGTATCCTACTAGTTACCTAGATGAAACATTTGGGTTTTCACCTGTTGGTATGCAAGTTACAATGTTCAAACTTCTGTTATTGTTCTGAAATGCTACTATGAATGAAACTAATACACTATCAATGGAACTTGCCTAGCCAATTTATGGGAAACTTATAAATTTAAGCTAATTGGAGTGCTTGCTGGTCTTTTGGTATTGTTGGTTATATATTATTTTGCAAGACGGAAGTATCCAGAGGTGAGCTGTCCTGCATACATTTAATATTAATGCTGTTGCTTGTACCAAATGTGAATTTTAATACATAAAACCACTTTGCTAGGGTCAAAGTTTTCTTGTCGTAAAGCTTGCTTTAATACTTGCAGATTTGAGTCTTGATATCGCATTTGTGCTCTCAAGTGCAAAAAATGTTCAAAGAATACATACAGCAAGGTATTACCATTTTGCTATAATTATGATATATCGCCATCAATTTATATGTATATTCATTATTATATTGCTTTCTTTTCAGTATAATTTGTTTAATAGTTTCTCTCACTTTTAATGCTGGCCTGGCATTTTCGATCTTAATGAGAGAAATAAGTAAAAATGTTAAATTTCAAGAATGGTTCAGTCAGAATGTAAGAGTAGCTTCAGTACTTACTTTACTAGCAAGTGCTGATGTTGAGGTTACCACTTTGCTTGGATCCAAATTTGCTGGTTTGAAGATGTTTTCTGCACCCTTGTCAAAGACTGCACTGAATTCCATTTTTTGGGGTAGCACATTGAATTTGTTTATTGAAGATATTCCCCAATTGGTCATTCAGGTATGTGAAGATAATGTTATTGAATCAGAACAATACAAGTTTTTTATAAGCTAACTATTGATTCTGCATCATTTCGTAGATTCTGTATAGACATCTAACAGTCTCATATGATATTATTCCATTCTTGTCATTGGTAATGAGCTCCATCATCTTGACTTCTAATATTATTGGACATGTTTATGATGGATATATAAAATGGAAAGAAAGAAACAAGGCCAAGGGGATGGATGCACTTGATGTACAGGAGGATGAGAAAGATTGACTGTGATTATTTTTTCCAAAAAGCAGTCACCCAATATTAATATGGAATAATGAAGCTTTACTTTTTCTAGAGACATTTCAACTGATTGTTGTATACTTTGCTATTACAGTGCTCTCAAAACATTACTTTCAAAATTAAGCAGTGATTGCGCAATTGTTTATAACTGTACAAATTCGATTTTTTAAATTTTGTATAAATATAGTGTACATTAACATGAAATGTAAATGTATGATAAAAATAATAATAGTGACTATCGATTTTAAATATATACAGTAATTGAGTTCAAGTACTTTATTTATAGCAAAATGGAATTATGTATTTACAGTCAACTGCTTTTAATTCGGACATCAACTTTCTGAAGTCGAAACATGTCAAATCCATTTAGCAGAAGGAGAACTCACCAGAGCCTCATTTTATGAATTAAGATCCAAGTACTGCAAGCCTTTTCCATTGTTATAATACTGAGCTTTGTTTAATCCCGCTGTACTCGATTTTTTCACAGCCTCAACAATATGATCCACGCAATCTACAGTCGTTTTGCGGTATAGTTTCTTAATCAATCCAAAACTGCCATCACACTTGAATTTAGTATTCCAGGTACCATAAAATTTAATTCAATACTTTCATAATAACCGCAAATTACTAAACATAGGTAAAATTAAATAGAGGAATTATTTTTATTCTGACCACCTGCATTATCACAAGTAATTTTTAAATGCTTTTCACCTTTATTCAATCGTTGAATACTAGGCTCAGTGTGCCATTAGGACCTTTGCCGATAAGTTTGTCTTCATCGAGAACGTAATTAATTTGTTCGCGTACTGCTTCATCTTGAATACCAAATAAATGTACTTCACGCGCGGTATACTGTAATCCATTCCGAAAACGTTGGCACGTGTCACATAAATCCGTTCCTGGACTCATTATTTGAATATAAGGTGTTAATTGGGTGCCATAACTTACGAAACGCATCTTCAATTTCAACGTGCTATCGTTTTCTAGACCTGCAATAACGATAGACCGATTTATACACGTAACTCGTTTCGGCTGGTAATAGTGTAAGCGATTGAGTAATGCGATTGACATTTCTACCAGGACTTGGTAGTCCTTGAATTTCAGCACAGTTTTCGAGAAAATTCTTGACGGCGGTATAGCAACGATTATATCAATGGTTATTTTGGTTTTTTTACATTTACCATAAACACGTGGTATTATACCATTCGTTGCCAGATTCTGACGTTTTCCAAATAAATGCGACCAATTCCTAACATATTAAAATATGTTTTCTGGCAAAGAGATGTATGGCGATCTCAATAATAAAAAGTTTTTTTATTAGTACGCGTTTTCTTTTTGTAATTTGATCAGAGCTCCGATTTGGTATTTCGACTAATTAAACAAAAATTGGTTCAATAATTAATTATGAGCGATCGTTCCTCAATTAAGAGCAATTGATGATACAATATTTTACAGCCGTTTATTATTGTATATTCGGTCGAATAATTAATATGAAATTTTGATTCAAGGGAATCGTTTATTTAATTAATTATATTATCCGTGGATATTAATGATCAAACATCAAACATATCAAACATATCGTTTTGACAATGGGATTTGAGCTACTTATATATCTTCAGCGACACTGAAAAAAAAAACAACGAAATGCATCGTATGATATATTAAGAAATTCTAAGTTAGCTATGGCGTTTATTATTATGGCGTTTGACACGAAAATTTTTCTTTGATCATGGGATCTTGAAGATTTTATCATGTGACTGACTCATCTGATTCATCAAAGGGATGGATGAAAAATTTTTCACGGCATATTTTACTCTCCAGCAATGATGTTTTTTACCAAAAGAATTATCCACACTTGATCTGAACGAATTCTGGACGCTATAAACAAGGATATTAAGAAATTTATAGTCGATAACTACAAGGCTGTGTCGATAGATGACAATAAACTTTCTTTTGAGAAAATTCGGGGTTGGCAGCTGTTGTCTGCCCGGATGTCATGAACAGTTGTCTGGGCGGACTTGTATCAGCAGATGGAGCAGAGATCATTTATCTGCTCAATATTTTAGTAGGAGGTCCGTATCAGCATTGTTTATATGGCGTTCATTTTAGCTGACAGTTTTTTAACTATATTAATATTTTTACAAATAACGTACGCAGTCTCCCACCAAATGCCATCACAAACGATGCACCCGGTGATGAACTCTTCGTTCGTGCCAATATTGACTTACGGGAAGCGACCTTCAAATATGGGAATATATATAACATAGCGGGCAAAACGTTTCACGCAACGTTGCGTATGGTCTTTCAGTTCAAGCTGCCACAGCAAATAAATTTAATTCCGAATAATGAAATTCGCCTCACTGAAGAACACAGTTTATTCGGATAAGAAGTCAGACATCATCAACGGAGGCATATATCACAGCGGACATTTCGACACTGGAAGAAAAGATCGGAAAGCAAGCGTCTGGATCAATATGATCCAGACGCTGCTAGTAGAATAGGGAAAATCGAAGACGATAGTCATATAAGCATAGTTGACCAAATAACGCTGTATAGTTGTATATACATGTACAGTATATACGAATGAGTAATAAAGAATTTATAATTAAACCCTCATATTTCGGGAATTCGTACGTTTAGAGCTGGAACGTTATTTCCATATTGTATTAATATAAACCAAGTGTGAGCATACCACTTGTGTAACCCTTTATTACTCAATATAAAAATCCTATCCTATCATCGTCAGAGATTGCATCCCAACCATCAATTTTTCAATATTTTTGGGCAATTGTCTTGTAACTGCCCATCACCCATATCTTTCGCATTTCAATATGCTCCAATCTTTTTTCTTCATATTAATATCATGTGAAATTAAAATTTCTTGCTGCACCTTTAATGCAAGTTGCCATGTTGAAACAGCAGAGTTTTGGTGCACGTACTGCTAACGGCACGAGAGAATGGCTGTCCTTCGAAGGTTTCTCATCGTCGATACCGCGAGATTCTTCTCTAGTCCTCACTCGCAACTATCAGAAGAATACATCAGAAGAATACTTTAGCGATGAATCAACACAAGATAATCTCGAAGTTGACTCGCATTATTTACATACATCATCAGAAGAAGAATACTGGTTTTCGTATCTTGAAGTTTCTTAGACAACAGTACGAAGAGGACGCCAAAAGAACGGGAGAGTAAACAATGGTTTGTTTATCTTTAAAACGCGTTTACCGAAATGGTAACATGAAGACGCGTTTATGATAAACAACGCGTTTCTTTGTTTATCCGAGGCAATTATTTTCGTTACACATACACGCTCAAGAAGTAGAGAGAGCGGAAGTATTGGGAAGGTGGAATGCGGCGACAGCGACCCAAAGACGAGCGCGTGCCGGCTGTGGTGAATAGGATGTATTGGTCATTGAACGAAAGCAAAGTCAGAACAATTTAGGGTTTAGTTCTCTCAAACGACGCTTTGTATGAGCTTTTACTGCTTGAGACACTTACGAAGATATTTAAAGCTCCTGCGTGTAGTGCAGAGCCAGCAGTATGTTTTTCTTTATGAGGTGAAAAGCTAGTTGCTAGTTGTAATTGTGGACATCAATAAAGTACTATACAATGTTACTATCGTTTGAACGGAATAGTTCTACGTTACACAGGCATGAGATTGCGAAGTTGAAACAAAATGGCAAACGCAGTCAATAAATCCAATTTTGGAGTTGATGAGGAGCTGGTCTTGAAAAGCACGTATTGTGAAGAATGGAAAATCGATCTTTTTTTAAAAGGGGCAAAGCAAACAACCTGATTCATTGTGTCTGCTGTTTTTACAATAATACATGAATATATTTTAAAGATACGAAATCATACGATCAAAATCATACTATTAAAAATCTTAATACTGTAATCGTATGATGCGAAATCGTATGACCAAAAGTCGTATGACCAAAAATCGTATGATCCTCATCTGCTACAACCAATCACTATTCTACATTTATCACGTGATAAAACTCGCGATTAGTATCCTGCATCGAACTTCGTTATAACGAGGGAATTTTACTATTTAAAAAACAGGGGAGCCAGAATTCCTTCGGTATAACAAGGTTGATATCCTGGTTACTATATTCTTGTACCTTTCAATCATTGAATGATTTAAAATCCCCGTCTTCTCTCGTAGCCAAATTATATAGTCAAAGTTCGGCCCCACCATTTTGAGGATATAATAAAGGATAACTATTCCATTGTTTTACGTATGACACATGACGTCGGTTATAGTGAACGCCATCAAATGCATTTTTGAGACTGTGTTTATATCGACCCAAAAGAAGTTAGTCTGCGATGTTCAGAAATGTCTTTCACATGACATAATTTAACGACACATAAAAGCTCAGCCATTGCTCCCGAGTGTTGTAAAATTCACAAATTAAAATGTCTGCCGAAAAACCACAAGCAGGTATAAACCCATCGAAAGATCATGTTATATCAACCACCGAAGCACCAAGAGGTTTAGCTGGGATTCCTACTACGTCTGATGTGTATGAGAATACAAGGCATCTGAACTATGGCCAGTCTAATGGTAATGAGAGAAAGGAGAAACAAGAGCAAGGGTAAGTTGTCAGAAGGAAGGGATCAAGAACGACAAGATGACCACAGAGAGAGCAAGTTTACATTCACAGAACTACAAATTTGGATTTAGCATATTGTTTATTCTTCTATCTAAACAGTTCACTAGATTCGCGTCCGATAAGACGCTACTCAGCATCAGGAGACTCGGCACCTGTACTTCAACACACTTTCTATGAAGAATTTATGGCTGGTAAAACGGGCGATGATTTAATTGAACAAGAAGAATCAAGGGAACGAGAGAGGAAGAGCAGAAGAGAAGAAATAAGTACATGTATTATTGATATAGAAAAGATGACGGATACTTTCGAATGAATGGGTTATCAAGTTAACAAGAGTAACGTTATTTAATGTCACTGAGCCATAGCATTACGTTATACTCTTGTGTAAATGTCAGTAGGATGACAGTGGCACTATCTATTTACTGTATTGAAAGAGAAAACTTTGTGTTATATTCTAACAAATTGTTGCAATAATATTATACAATAAATAAAAGAGTTCCTATAACAGAACGATTGGTAAAACTTGTAATCACATTTACGAAATGTGTGCAGATATCATGTTTATTATTACAAGTTTGTCGCGATAATATCAGTCCTGTGAATTGAATTGTTTAAATAATTGGAATTCTTTAGCGTTCATTGGTAGACAGAAATGAAATACTCACGAAACATAAGAGCATATCATTGAACGGAGAATTATACAACTGAGATCGGCAACCACAAATGGAATAGAATTTGCCATTCTGCATCGATTACCTTATATGGTGTAATAATATTGAGTGATGACACAACTCTGTGTCTCGGATTACTATTACCCGTAATTAATAGTATTAGGCATCACACACGTTCGATGTATTAGTATGTCACTTATAATTTTAACTTGAATTTCTTGGCATCAAAAAATAATGTCAGTCTCTCGCTTGGGGTTTTCAGTAATTAGCTTGATATTTACGACTGCGTGTTTCTTACCATTGACTACCGCCCATGAGCACGAAGAGCTTGAGGATGGTGTGGGTATCTCTGGTGATCCAGTCGACGGTATTCTATGGGCACATATAGCTGTTATGTTTCTCGCATTCGGAATAATATTTCCCGTTGGTAAATATACAAAATGGTACATTTCTCAAAGATTGGTTTTGCATGGCTAATTTACAGACAACTATATGCGAAATAGGAATGATTTTTGGGCTTAGTCGTTCTCGATGGCATGTTCCTCTCCAGATAACGGGATCAGGCTTAGTTGTGCTTGGATTCCTGTTGGGACATGCTCACGGTGGACGCATGTTTAGCGCAGGGAATATTCACTCTGCATTTGCAACGATCGTTCTTCTTATTCTCAGTGGTCAAGTTGTGCTGGGAGTGTATTTGAAATTACACTTGGAGAAAGGTTTTAATGGGCTGGTTCGGCCAATATTTGTAGCAACGCACAAGCTATTTGGCGTGTTTCTTCCCGTGCTTGGTTATATACAGATGGTATTCGGTGTAATAACACTTAATGGATGGTGTAGGTGCGTGCGTATATGGCATATTCTATTTGGATTTGAAACAGTCATTGATAAGCATAACTCTGCATTGTTAGGAGTGATCACGATCATACTGGACAATGTTTGGCCCACTTTATAATGGTACTTGACTTTTTTCCAGCTTGATGCTAATTAATGCATTACAGGTGCTTATTCTCAATCATTACTCTAGGGCTCCTCATTTATCGGATATGGAGTCTTGTTGCTTGTCCTGCTTAAAATTGGAGGAGGATGGCTTCGCAGTAGGAACAAATCGCAAGAATATTATGACAGTTGGGTAATCATGTTATGGGGCATTGTTAACACGTGGACTGAACATCGGTAAGTCGTCAGTCATGACATTAAATGCAACGTCGTATATTATAGATACTAACGAATAATTACTATCGCGTGATTAAGATGGGATCAGGTGATTACATTATATTGCTCGGTTGGATAAATATTATGATAACTATTGTATTAACATTGATTCTATTTGATTCATAGCGATGGACTCATAAAGATCTTCAGGTATTAATGATTGACACCAAACTATTGTTGTGAGCGTGAATACCTGTAAAAGAAGTCGGTTTTATTGGATCGTATTAAATCTATTCTAACTAGATTCCGCCTCACTTTTAGCATACGGCTCTTGGAATAATGTGGTGGGCAGGCGGATCAATGGGAATATATGCAGCAAGAGGCGGTAGACGCAACATATTTCCAGCGTTAATAATATTTTTCACTGGATTTGCCATGAGCAAGCATCAGCAAGAGCTAATGATATCCACCATTATACATGCTATATTTGGATATGCCTTGATGGGAGCTGGTGTCATGAGAATCATTGAGATATGTTTTGTGTGGAAGGACGATGATAAGATAAGACCGTTTCAGTACCTGGCACCATATGTGAGTATAAAACTTTTGTGTAATTTAGATGTCACGGGCAACTTATTAAACCATTTCATTTTCTTCTGTTAGTTATTAATACTCTCAGGCTTTTTATTCATGGGCGCAAATGAGGAACAGATTGCATTCCTAGATGAAGCCCACTTTGATCCATATTCATATGTATTGGTCCTCATTTCTCTAGCATTTTTAGTCCATCTGTTTACTGTGTTCCTCTATGATTTATATCAAACAACTGGACGTAATGCTAAAGACAAGCGCTATTTGGAACCAAGATTGAATGGACGTCATCTGCCATTAGTCACAGATCGTGCTATTCGGACTCGAGAAAGCAGCAGCGAGAACGAGAGGATTTCGCGCAATAGCGAGAATTACGAGTTAAATTCGCTATTGGTTAATCATATGGCGGATGACGACGAGTAATAATGTTACTTTCTTAATGTATACGTAATTTGTCTTTCGTGTATTCTACGCATTAATGAATAGAGTGGAATGACGAAAATGTTACACATAGGGTTGATGTTTAGAATAAAATAGAATACTTATTATTATTTATTATAAACATTCCACTGTATAAAACAGTTTAACATGGGCAAAATCCAATAAGAACATGAGAATTAATTACGAGGTGCTACGCAAACTATAATTTGCGTTACGAAGCATATCGCCTCATTTAGAAGCTCACATATACTGCGCCTTTTCATATCTGACTCGTCAGCAAGTGCGCGAAATGGGCAAATTCGTTGTAACAATAGGAATTCAACCATTACCAATGTAACTTATTTTAATAGTGATGTCCAGATTGCATATCAAGGATAACAAAGTTTCAGCCAAGAGCAAGACGAAGGATTACATACCAATACGCACTTTTATATCGCCTGAATTAGGTGGATAATGCCTGACATATTCAGGTGAGACAAGCACGCTGATATGTTGGGTTATGCGACTTAAAATGTCTATTTGTATCACATATGACCAAGTCTCGAAATATACACCAGTGATATAGCGTATAAATAAATATTTCATGTTGATCAGATACCGTTCATTCTATTCTTTGCTGTTTTCAAACAACATGTATAGACGACCACTTCCACCCATCGAGTTGACAAATATCCAAACCTTGAAGCAAGTTTACGAATCCGAAGGCATAAAATTGAAGCCGCTTCTGAATCCAAAAACGAGACAAAGAACGATTAAACGTATGCACAGTATCCGCAGCATTTATAATAACGAATTGATAGATATTATATCTAATTAACGCCTGTCTTGCTAAACAGTCAAAGCACGTTACTCTCATGAGGACAAATTCAATGAGAAGATATCGTTTATGTAAGATCTTTATCCATCTTGGTTATTCTTTATTCTGATCTTTGTATTTCAATCGATTAACGTTCTTTACAGTCAGGCAGACATTACCAGGTTAAAGGTAGATGCCATTGGTATGCTTGATTCTTATGATCCGCTGCTTTCTTTTGTTTAGGCGTTGGGATTTTAGTCGTAGTTGACACGCTTTTCCCAATGTCAATTTTAGTTAACGCTGCAAACAGGACTCTACTGGGAGGAGGTGGAGGTAAGAAATCTAATGCAATTATCGTGTTTTTTTTTTCGCTCGCAATATTACAACGCATCTGATACGCGACTAATATTGATATAGTCGACGGTGCTATTCATAGGTATTATTCAAACGGCTGAGGTTCCGGCATATGATTTGGGAATTTCGTTGTTTAATAGCAACGTATTTTTGTAGAGCTGCTGGTGACCTCCTGTGGAAAGAATGTCGGACCCTGAACGGATGCGATACTGGGGTATGTTGGCGTATCAAGGAGTGATTTAGAATTCATAGTCACTGTTTTAACTTTGTTCTGATAATTAATAGGATGCCAAGATTACAAAAGGTATGTTGAAACCATACCTCAATTTTCGATTTATGTCATTCCAAACTATAGTAATCCTAATTTCACGCATTTGTAATATTATTAGGATATGATCTACCGGCAAAACGTAATTATATTCCATGTCATTCTCTTTCCTAGTTGGCATCAGTTATATTGACATTAGTAATTATTACAGATATCATACATACCGTTGGGCCAATTGGCGAAAATCGAGAGGCACTGAGTAGTTGCTACCAAAGATCAATGGAGGTACTCTGTGAGAAGAAGCTGAGGACAGTCGTACGTACTAGCATATTTCATTTTTTGAGTTAATGTTGTCCCGTCCGTCACAAACTTATTTCCACGTTTAAACGGCATTTATGCATCAAAATTAGGCTTTTTCTAATATCAGTACCGGTATGCTATCCCACGAGTACGAAATCGATTATACAACATACTTAGTCATTATCGTTTTTCATTTCATATTTAGGCATATATGGTTTTCCGCGTGAGACAGCTGCTCACGTGGCATTGGATACTTTAAGAAAGTGGATGGAAACTGATTCCAATGCTGACCTTGTATGTATCTGCGGTTCCAACGGTATTCGATAATAATGGTAGCCTATTTTCTAATTTACATTCTTTTAATTCTCTAGGTGGACCGAATCATCTTCTGTGTTTTCGATGAAGATAATATGCTTGTCTATAGATACTATTTGCCGATGTATTTTCCACAACCACCAGATGTTGAGATTTATCTTGAACCCAAAAAAGATGATAGTGATGAAGAAGCAAAGAAGAAAAGTTATTGGAGTGATGAGGAAGAAAAGAAAGAGAAGCGTGGTTGGGGTGCTCCAAGGCGAACGTCTGACGATGAGAAAGAGAGACGTGGTTGGGGTGCTCCAAGGCGAACATCTGACGATGAGAAAGAGGGACGTGGTTGGGGTGCTCCAAGGCGAATGTCTGACGATGGGAAAGAGGAACGTGACAGGGGGGATGCTCCAAGGCGAACATCTGACGATGAGAAAGAGGGACGTGGTTGGGGTGCTCCAAGGCGAATGTCTGACGATGGGAAAGAGGAACGTGACAGGGGGGATGCTCCAAGGCGAACATCTGACGATGAGAAAGAGGGACGTGGTTGGGGTGCTCCAAGGCGAATGTCTGACGATGGGA
>CAJVPI010001173.1:0-15717 GCA_910592345.1 Paraglomus brasilianum
CAGTTATACTGTTTAAAGGGTTATTTGAAATATTAAGAGTAAAGCTGCAACTGCTACCGGAAGATGAATGGCATAAGAGTAGGTTGGAATATAGACAGACTTTGTTTATAGATAATTTTTTTCTTTGCCAATAATAACATAACTGCCATCTATTAGAGACAAAACAAAAATTTAGAACCATCGCCGAGTGCGTTGACGGTAAGCGGTTTCCCTTACCGTATACTGTTAGACATTCTCGATGAGCATACAGTATTTATTAATCTATGGAAACATCTGTATACATGGGGTGATCATGTCTGAACATAATACTTTACGTTTGACATGAAAAAGATATTTAAAAGCGTATCCGATTGGTTGTATGAAAAAGTAGATGGGGAGTAGCTATGGTAATTATGGGTCGTTAACTGTTGTGGTTATCACACTGAACGATTGATGCATGTATAAGTGGCAGAAATTTTAAAAGAGAACTGTAATTAGCATATACTGACACTAACGTACGTGTTGTTTATTAAACACAGATATATACTCTTCATTTCTGATGAGATTCAATGAACCTTTCCCCAATACCCTTTTCTGGATCCCAAACACGCTCGTTCCTAACGTACCAAATGTTATTCAATGCCGTAGCTATCCTTATATGCCATCGAAGCTGATATCCCTATGACATATATACACACGACGGAGTATGGACTTCTCCAAATAACTCTGTATGGAAAGTTGGTGAAATGTTTAATAGGACATGTCGTCTAATTTCGACGAATACCCAAATTTATACCCAACGAGTAAGTAATAATAGATTGGACAATTTATTTGTAGTGTCAAGTATTGACTTGTATAATCTGTTTCTAGATATGGTTATGATGACTCGAGGATGGAAGACCTTTTCTATTCTTGTCATCTTATCTATTGACATATATTTATCATTCAATCAGCCAAATGGAAGTCTATTACATCGTTGTTGACAGTAATTTTTGTGCAAATTAAACAAATCGATGAAGCGCTTATTGGATCAAGAAATATCTATTGTATTGTTCACAAGTTAATCGGTGACTAATGACGTTGACGGGCGTTTCGAGGATATTTAGGCTGGTGAGTTACAAGGAAATTTCAAATAACGGATAAATTCTATAATTACTTATTAACATACATGATTACGTTTACTTAGGAATGTCTTATCCTGAAGATTTTCCTTCTTCAAATGGCAGAGTTGGGATTCTATGGAAATAACTTAATCGAATTATTCAGTGAACCTAGATCGCCTTCCAATTCACAATACGATTTATCATTGAAGCAGCTCATATTTCGGGTTGAGATAAAATCTACAAAAGCCGCTAGTCTGAGAAGTGTATCCCAAATCTTGATGACCTAAAAACACTAATACAACACAAATGTATCGCTGGTGTTCAATATTACAATGATCAATATTACAATGATACCTCTATGCCAGTGACGCGTACTCACGTTGGAGGATACTGTAATGTCGCTCTTTTATTGTTGCGGACATCTAATTACTGATTCTTGCTTGTGGGGACCCGTGCGGATAAGGAAATGGAAGACCATTCCGATATTTGTATAAGTGTCTACTACTATATTTGGTAAGTAGAACTGAACGCTTACTACTTATTAATAATTTGTTGGTGACATATGCCGTTTCAGACGTTAACCATACCTCTCTGGTTACAATATCTAGCAGATCAATGAGCGTTTAATCGGGCATCCGGGGCATTCTACGCAATTTACGCGTGAATCGGACAACAAAGCGACATGGAGTCCGATAGCAAGTACGGCTGAGTCCGTCACAAAATTTATTTCGCTTCGAAATTGTTTTATGGGATTCGTATTTTGATGTACATAAACATATTTATTTTGTCGACTAGATTTTTTTTAAAAAAAGTAGAAATTATTCTTATTAAGATGCACTATTACTATGACACTAAATTAACGATCCCGGACATGCTAGCTTGGAGTATGTGGAATCAGAGACGTGTCGAAGTCATGATCAGAAAGTGTGGAAAGATTGGTCGGAAAGAGTACAATACATGGGAGAATCGCTTTAAAAGCATATACCCAGTGTTCATAGGAAATGTCTATATGACAACATTTTGAAAACGACATTTCAATGATATAATCAATGTCTGGTAAATAAAGCCTTACGCTTAACTCACAACATATTGCTCATTAGCGAGCAGAATTGTCTTCTGTCGATAAACGTTAACATCATCTTCATTTTCTCTTGCCATTCCCAATCTCCCGCTTGTCTTTAAGCTACCGAAGCTTCTCTTATTTAATACTGTAATCATTTTTCATATAGCCGAGTTATCGAATTCTACAAAGTCGATAAAATCGACTCTTCGCCCACCAACCTACAAGGTTCTCATCTCAATAGAAACTATATCTCCCGATAGATGAGACGTTTCTGGGAGTGTGGCCGCAGTGTAGTCGTATTTTGTGTCGGAAGAGTACTTTAATCAAAACTGTGATCTGGTTTCCACCGTTACAAACGGAAAGGCATAGTAATAATCACAACTGATGATGTTTCGTGTAAAGGTTTGGTGTAGTGTTGTATGCTAGTATTTCTTCTTTGGTGCAATAGGGTTGAATTGAGCCTTCGTCAAACTGCTTCATTAAATCGTCATCAAATATTACCATCGTATATCGACGCGTTGACTATGAATTTTGTTAGATTATACGAGTGTATGACATCGACCTGTTAGTGGATGTCGCTTGGTCCACGACTTCCTATATAGTTGTTTGCTCTTGTACGAACTCTTTCGTAGAGGTAGGTTATTTAGTGTAAGGGTTCGTTATTGTTATCATGGGGACTTGCTTATGAGTTGTATGTACATAATATGGAGATTTGCATTCTGTGCTCACTCAATTACCTAGAGGGAGTTGACGCATTCTGTAGTGATAGCCACTCATTATATAAAAAGTATGCCAGGACAATTTGGGTGGCTAATTATAATACTAATACTAATACTAAGCGGAATATCAATATATTATCCGACATTGTTACACGGCGAAATAGATATCTAGTGTTACAACGTATCGATATGTGAAACCACAAGTTGCAGGTTTTTCTTCCGTGTCTGAACAACAAACTGCTCACAATTCGAAAGATTTTTGACTACACAGAAACTTATCGAACACGCCTAAATACCAATTTAACTCAATATATACACACACACCATATTCCGTAATCTCGCTATCCACACCCATTAAAATGACTGGCAATTTTTCACAAAAAAAAGAAATAAAAGACATCAAAAGTCAATATGAAAACTTGCCTACGAGTCAAAAGAAGCGTGGATGTAGAAAGCAGCAAGATTTATACAGAAAGGATGTGCCTCCAACTAACGGCGTAATTCCAATGAGCTCGAATAATTTACGATTGACGAAAGATGTACCAACGAACGACGGACCAAATACTGTATTTTTGATGATGATAATAATAAGTGTACTTGTAAGACATCAGAAATTGACACTCCACACAATAAAAATGTAAAATATAGAAATAGGCACAATACAATTCGGACAGTTTGATCGTCTACTTGATTTTATCTTGTATAGTGATGGTTATACGGAATAAGATGAACGGCATGACCTGCTGAAATGATTGAGAAAGGAAACTTGTGTATTTTCATATCTTTCATAACGCACTTTATCAATATTGATTCATTCATTACTGTATTGGTTTTTTTTGTTTAGCATATTTGAACATTGGTTATATAGAGACGTTAGAATTATTAAATCAAATATATAAAAATGACAAATGTTCAACAAAGTGGTACGCTTTCCCTTTTTCAATTTACATACGCCTTCCCGTTGAACCAATCAAACTGGTACTCAACTTAAAAATACCGTTGACACTGTACCTATTGTATATTCGACATACAATACATAAAGAATTGCGCCGAGACGTGGGGAAAAAGTCTTACAAACGAGTAATACTAATATTATTGTTAAGCATGTTTATCAACATATGAATAACATATACAGTATATGTCTATATCATTATTAATAATCAATGTGGTATTAATAAACGCGTTAACTGATAATAATAAGCACATTCATCGCAATCGACTATCCACATAACATAAAGCATTAAAATTTACGTAATGTCTCAGAATCAGGCTCTATTATCTAATTAACTGTTGTCATATGATAATAGTGAAAGAATAAATTATTAAATAAAAACTTTAGATTATGGGCTTTATTTTGTTAAGCGTAGTTTTTGAGCAATAAATAAATAAAAAATTCCAAAAACTTTTGTTACACACTGTATATAGCAATAAAATGTAATATATTTTTGAACAAGTTAGCTAATCTTTTATAACAAGCCTCTCAACTGCCGTCATGTACCGTTTGTCACATGACACCCCCCAGGCCGGCTCCATATACTTGGTAAGTATCGGCCCTAGTCATCCAATCCAAAGATTACATGCGTGTTGCTGATTTTAGAAGGCGTTGTTTTTGCTGGTCTGTCTGTGTAGAAAAGTTTCTCGGCGCTGGTGCTCAAAATAGTTTGTAATGACAACTGAACCCCTCACTTGGAATTCATCGAACTCGCTATAAAACATCATGCACATATAAAGCAGTCCATGTCTTGCTAATTTCTTATTAATCGTACTTCCCTCTTTGTCTTTGAGCGGAATAACCCAGACGTAACGTGAGAATACATCAATCATTGTGAGAATGTAACTATAACCATCATTATGTTCGGCAAAAGAAAGAAGATCAACCAGGTCCATCTGGAGACGTTCTAATGATGATGGGTGTTATATCGTTTTATGGTATTCGAAATGAGAGGCACCGACATGGAATTTCTCTATATACTGTAACCAACTAGCGATGAGGATAAGCTTGCAGGTATCCTCAGTAGCACAACTTCGCCGTCAACCCCTTCCTTCGTTTCTGCATTTATTTAGCCCGAAATATTTTCTGATTGAGGTACTTGCCGACCTGCTAATTTAGCAAGTACCTTGAAAACAGTCTTGAAGAACTGCTTGACACGTGGTTCTTCGTTCTTCCTTAGGACACCTCGTTGTGGATAAAAACCTCGCAATTCTGTAATAGTTCTTCGAATACGTTTCGCTCGTGCAGCGGGCCAAGGTAGAGCCCTCTTCTGGGCAAAGACAGGTACATATGGATATATGTTAATACCTCTTCTGGGCAAAGACGATACGTATGGATAGAAAAGTGGTAGACGCATTAGACGTCCAAAGCCATAAGAGAGAGTTTTATTTGGGGTTTCTCAGGGGTAAGTTAGAAATAGTAAACAGCACAACCGTTTATAATACTATTACATGTGACTGTACTGCGAACATAAGTCATTGATGACATCATGATTTAATGTTCATTAACCATATCATTAATCATGTCAGAACCTTTTATAACAAGTTCGGTCATTCTTATAATTTGTTTCTTAATATCAACGCGAACAGCTACAATGCAAAGTTCTGGTTTGAATACCGAGTAAATACTTAGGCCGGCCAGCGATTATGATATATGCTAGGTGTTAGAATGTGCAGAAATCCCGAATAATGAAAAATAAGTTAGTGGCGCCCGGCAAAACTGCTAATTTAGATAATTGGATTAGTATTAGTATATCGGGGTTGGGCTTCTTAGGCTGGTATCGGCTTGGAAAGAATAAGGATGTACTGACTCTGCAAGATGATTACAACATCGAATGGAAGTTTGATAGGAGTGTCAGACCATCAAGAGGAAGAACCAAAGATAGATATTGTCGGATATATAGAAATTGGTGGTGCATGCTGGTTCTACTGGTATGATGCTTATCTAACAGAATGGCCGGTGAAGATATGGGGAGGGAATGCTAGATTCTCTAACCGAATAAACAGTTAGACACGTGACTCTTTTTATCGTTCCTTGCGATATAATATACGAGCAAGATTGAAGACGCAGGGTGTCGACAGTATGGTAGGTAGTCCCCTCTGTAAATGTGATCCTATAGTGTAAAAAAGTCTGTGAGCTTAACGCTTTGATCTAAATTCCACAAGTGGGAATCCCTGAGGAATGCTGACTTAAACTATGTATTCATGAGCGATTAACCGGGGAGCATTTTACATGACGATGAATGTGATTTAAGAATGAAGTATTTTCCTTCTCAATTATCCGTTCAAGTAATTTAATGCCCGCCCCGTGCGTTCTAGCTGGATGGTATGGTAACTGCACCAGCCGATAGAGAAGTGTAGGTCGATAGCTTGGCCGCTATAATGCTGCATCAGGCACTGGGAATTATATGAAGGAGAAATACCAGCTTTTTAGTATGTTAAAGATGAGTGGGTTGGGAAGAGCAAGATGATTGATCGAATGTATTGAATCTATGATCAATCTTATTAAGTGTCTCTACCAAAGTGGGATTCAGGTTTAGCTGCTTATATATTTACCTTATACTTCGGTTGCGTAGACACATTACGGCTATTAACTATATGACTGTAGTACAGACTTGTCGATGTGTTTAACATGTGAAGAATCTTATCTAATAGCTCAGTTGCCTAGAACGGTACTGATAACGCCCACGGTCGTAAATTTGACCCCTGCTGCAAACCACGGTTTTTGGTTGTTGTTTTTTTCATGTAACAAGTAAGACAGGTTATGCAGAGAAAACGGTTTGATAGATCGGCAGATTTAAGTGTGAGAGCGTGCATTTAGAGAATAATGCAAAAACGTGCATTTAGGGAGAGTATATTAAAATCCACGTGATCCTGATAAATATTATACTTTATTTCGTTGCATTCTCTTATTGGGTAAAATATTGGGTTAGGGTCGTACTATCTAATAAATATTTGTGTTCACTTGCATTCTCTTGTTGAATTGAAAATGCTTGTACAATTTCTAAGCTTTGCAACGCTGTACTAACACTGATAGCTTGTTGTCCATCAAGCTCCGGCTGTTCTTGTATTATTCTGAATTCCGTGAGTTGCCGAGGGTGATGGAGCTAACGAGGGCAGGTGCGTGTTTGAGATATCGAAGGTAATTGATCTATCCCAGATACCAAGAGAGAATACGTGAGAGTCGTCGGTAGTAATAGTGATGGAGGTGTTGTTCGAGTGATGCTATCTTGTTATTGGCAATTGTAAGATCTGCTTTTGCTTGATCAAGACACTTCTCTGTGGCGCGCGTTCAAACAAGACAGATTGCAAATTATTGACAATCCTTGGTTTTACTATGTAACAGATTTTCGGCGTCGGTCAGCCGCTTAACAGTGGCCTTGTGTGTAATGGCACTCAAGATCTCGCGTATACTGCTCGGTTTGAATCACCATTTGTTTCTTCAAGTGTTCAATCTCATATTGAAGCATAAGCATGGACTTTTTGATCCAACTTGTCACGCTCTGCAGTTACGTCACGAAATGTTGCTTAGTTGTCACGTAAGCAATCCTGTAAGTTGAAGTGCTTGAGAAGGAGCTGCTGAGGATAAAGGCATTTCAATAGGCTGCAGTTCTTGTGACGTAATGCCTTGTGGCGATTGCGAGCGAAGGGTGGGTGCGTAGTTCTGCTTTAAGCCGTCACATTGTGCCCGAAGCGCGATATTTTCGTTAATTGCATTTTGAACAGATTGGGAGGTTTTCGTTCTCTGATTTCAACTACAGATTTTTCTCAAAGCTTCCGTATGCATTGTTGAAGACGTGTGCCTGACTCTGTATTTGTTGCAATAAAGGTAAGTAGTCTCTGAAGCAAGCCTATGGTTTCGATCTTCAAGTTGAAGGCTTTGGTCATATATCGACAATTAACCCATTTTCAAAATATGAGCATCAAAATTACAGTTTGCATTAAAGATGACAAAAACTATCAGCAATCAGTCTGCAGTTCATTTTAATGATCGAATCCGTCACACGCTGCTTTTAATTAATTTACATCAAACAGAGAGAAGAATCAAAGGAGAATAAATAAATCAATCGTTTTTTGAATGAAACATTTTTTTGATCTGGCCCTCGGCATCAGCCTATCACCTGAGACGAAACCGAAGAAGGCCCCATGAGATGCTTCACCGAATAATAGTATTTATTGATCACGTAACTCCCTTCCCATTATTCAAGAATGACTATACGGTTGGGACGACCCCAAATATACATTTAAGCATGATTTCCACAGCTGATTGTGAAAATTTGATGGAATCTGGTCTATTAAATTTTTCTCATCCAGCAAACGCCCTATCCGTATAACATACATATTAATATCGATCCACATAGAGAATTCAACAACAATTTAACCTTTAGCATTACTTAAACTTACACTGCTTTGGCATCCTTGGATACAATTGTACCTCAGGAAATATCTCCCCTTTGTCCGATACTTTGTTCTTCCAGAGAAATATTACATCGGGATGTTTGGGACTATGCACTTATACAGACATCATATCACAAATGTTGTTTGTTAACTTTCGACAATAACGATAATAAATGGCGCATTCTAATCTGTAAACTCAAATTTGTTAATTAGAACATCCAATGAATTCTTAGTTGTCAAGTAAATATTATATTACATTATCATCGGTCACGTCACTGGGCTTTCATATTCACTGAGTAAAAGCTTGGAATAGGATGTCCTACACTCTTCTTCTGTTTTTAGCTTTATATATGATCTTAGATTATTCGTAACAAATGTTCTCTATAGAGGATACGTGATGTCATTTATTGGGCTATCGTTCCTTTCTTCTCTCGTCGATTTCAGTTTGCAATTCAGCTTTTATTTGAGCTAATACGCGTGACCTTTTCTCTTGGTCTTGGTTGTCTGGAGGACATTTTTCTATATCGAAGAACACGTAATAGTAACGCGCAAGCACAAACAAAAAGAGACTAAATAGGCTGATTACATCTTATCACGTGATTATGAATTAGGTTAAGGATTTATTTCAGGGTATCAATTACATAAAACTCGGCAGAACCAGACAGTGTTCTGAAATGCATAACATCAACAAGCAATTACACATGGTAGGTAGAGCAACAATGTATCGTACATTATTTCCTATTGTTACTTATCAGAATATATTTCTCTTTCAGATGCCAATTAGCATTTTATCCGTACTTTTATGTTAGAAATTGCACGCGTCGCAAATGAATTCGGAGAGCCATACGATCCGCTACTCCTGATTTTGTTAGAGAATTGGAACGAGATCACGATGTGAAGGTGTTCAACCTCCGTAAGCAGACTTATCCAACTTTTTGTGTCTGTAAAAAAACTGTTTGTGTGATGGGTAAGTGCTCGATGAACAAAAAAGTTGTATTTTTACTTAAATGCTACCACTAATACTAAGCAACACAACTGGTCACCACCATTCAGGTTGATTGTATAAATGGGAGGAATACTTTACTCGGTTATCGACCTTGTAATCGAAAGCGTCAGTTACAAGGTGGTAAGGGACGTGAAGGTATGGAAGATTAGATTGGTGCTGTATAAAACGAGCATATTAATGTGCGCTTAGAAAGCACGGATCAGGCAAGACTGTGTACTTAATTTGCTTACGTTGTTAAAGGAATGACTGAAGCGCCATGGACATAATTCGGGTTTATCTTCTCATCCACTGCATGATCTGAGAAGATGGTGGGAATCGAAAAGAGGGATTTAGCCTGAATTGGAACGAGAAGATAACTGTGGGATAGGGAATGAGCTGCGTAAGCCCAAGGCCAATTCCGGCCATATTAGAACTAAGACACAGAAAACTTCACATAATGGCTTTCCCCTATTATGTGTATGAAGAAATCGCATTGAAAACGCGGGGTAATGTCTATTTCAATTTCGGAGAATATCACCGTTTCTGTTCCATAACGATACTCCTATTCCAACGTTCATTATCATTAATACCTGTTATGAGAAACAAAAACACGACAATGTCGATAGTCCTATTAGCAAACTGAACAGTCCCCCCAGCGGCAGCAGAAACAGAATTTATTCGTGAAATCAATTTCTATGAGTAATCCGATCAAAGAAAGTGATTTTGCGAGAGTATTGGTTCTTTGAAAGGAGCAAAAAAAGTTGTATCCCCGTTGCGAACACGACCGATTCTCTTCCATACATATTTTTTTCCCAGAATTCCTTATTCATTCATGCTATATCTTGTTGTAGAAATCGGAGATAGACATATAGTGGTTTATTTCTAATAGGACGCACTTCTACTGTTATATCTCCCCCTTTCATAAAGTTGATCTGCGTGAGAATGTAATTGACATTTCTGCACGCGCGTCGATACGTCACTCAGTTCGTATCAAGTCTCCACGTTCATTCTTATCATCTAAGTATATCATATTGAAAAAATTTGGATCTGAATCAGAACTTGTCGCAATAATAAATTTCGCATGGTTTTACCATAGAACACGTGACCTTCAGAACATGATCGATGGAAGGAGACAAATCAAAGAGATACTTGCCTTCACCTATTTCCAGTTTCTGTATCTCACCGGCCCCGCTACGGGAATATCACATATCCTCGTACGCGTTATAAAGATAGCAGATGATGGAATTTCAACTATCGTGATATTTGACCCAGATTGGGTCAAGCGGTAATGGTCGATATAGTTCGTATTTTGCTCTTGAAATAGACATTGATGAGACGTATTGCTATGCAGATTGTGTAAGTATATAGGGTTGAGGCAGGATTGGTTGGTTTAGTCACATTTGTGATTATTACTGTCTGATTACCATGTTCTATGAGTTCTGGCGTCCAAGGGCTCAATTCTGATCTAGCACCTTGACAAATGCTTTGGGTTAGTGACGTATCATGAGCTCTAATGCTTGGATGGAACGTTTTGCATTTCAAACATCCACATTATGAGGCCAAATGCATAAATATCTGCTTTCTGAAGAACAATATTGAAGAATTGTGTTTGAATAATGCAGATGGGCGTGACAATGCACACAAAAAGAAGTCATAACAAATACCTGCGCGTATGGTTTACCGTCAAGAACCTCGGGTGCAACATACGACATCGCTCCAATTACTTCTTTACGCCTCTTGGCTTCATCTTCGTGAATTGAAAACCAAAAAGTCCATGAGATCTGCATTATTTTCTCTGCTCTCAATAAGGACATTCCCTCCATGGATATTCCGTAGATCATTCCGGTCTCATGGAACACTTCCAAGATTCTGGCTAGCTTTAAAAAGATATCTGTAGCTTGCGACTCCACGAGACGTCAGGATTTTTGTACAAGAAGGTAGTCAAATCCTCGAAGATCGGCATAAATCATAACCAGGATATGTTTGCCTGTAGCCTTCAAGCGTGATACACCCACGATACACATCTTTTACACCACTGCCGCGCATACGCTCAACTGTCATAAGAGAAAGAAGAAATTGAGAATTTTTCGAATAATAACGAAAACCTGCATTTTAAGGCATACCTCTTGCAAAAAAAAGGTCTTCACGGCCATTTCTATAAAAAAGAATTTTGACTGCAACCTTCCGAGGCTCTCTTCGCACAACACGTCTACCGTCATCCCCAAAATCTACTCCCACACATTTCCCATATATACAATCCGCAGCATAGATATTCCCTTTCCAATCTTTCGAGACGATCGAGTTGAATCCATCGAAGACAAAGTTCGTTCGTCTTCTCTTATGTATTCCGTATGACTGGCGTTACCAGTCGGCCAACCTTCCATTAATTCCTTTCGATCACATTCATCGCACCAAAAGTCTTTGTTCGGAAAAATCTTCCCGCAGGTAGAACAAAAGCCATGTGATACCAATGCATATACGCCATTGGCTTCAATACGCGATATTCCAATTCTCTGTTGTAGCTGAAGCCGCTTTTGCAAAGTAACGATGCTCCTTCCTGCAGCTATATTTCGCCAAACATAAAGAAAAGATACAGAAGCAAAAGAACAACTTATTATCAAGCATAGCATCAATCAATCATAATATCGTCGAGATTTAACCAATTACCTCACATTTAAAATTTTCTTCTAATTGATCGCTCACAAGGGAAAAACCTTGAGAAAAACCTTCATAAATTCCCAGATCTCTCGCTTTTTACCAGACTCGTCGTTATCGACTCCCTTGAAAGATCCGTCAAGCCAATCTGCATAATATAACATCCCGAACTCCCCGCAGACAACTTGGACCAGATTCTGAATGCAATCCATTTGAGGCAAGGACACTATTACTATCAACGTCCTTTTGCGTTTTCCCGTGTCCACTTGTCCATCCTTCCATCAATTCATTTCTCTTACATTGTCGACACTAAAAAACCAGCCAGTCGTCACAAACACCTCCTGACACTATTCCAACTTACTGGTCTCTTTCTGTCTTGTAACTCCAAAAACGCGAAAGATAGTATGGTATCCCAACCTTCAACTAAAAAAGGATGACCTCAAAACCTCAACTAAAAAAGGACATAATTTAATTCATCAGTATGGAACATAAATTTTCGCCGTATCTCAGTATTCTCTCTTACCTCCTCAACGCAATCAGTTTCATTTTCGACGATTTTAACCGTTACTTTCCGTGGTTTCCACTGATGAACGATTCGTTGATCTTCATCGAATTCCCAGGAGTCATATTCCCAGTCCAACCGTTCCCCAGTATATAGAGTACCAAATGTACGTGTCCCAATTTCCGCAAGACAATCCATTTGAAACATGTGACTGGAAACTCATCTACATCTTTTTGTGTCTCTCAGATGATAGTGTCGATTTCTTCATCCAACCGAACATTAACCGTTTTGGATCTCATTCTTGGCACTACACCTCTTTAGCATCGAACCGAAGAAAATGCGACCACAACCCAAACACGCGCCAGAAACTACTAGTGCATACTCTCCACTGGAATCCGACCTGGAGACTCCAGTTTTGGTTGTTAGTTGGTATTGACTTTTGAAGACCCCATTTGCTCGCTTCGATTGCCTCTGTAACGCGTTCCTTCAGCTAATTGAAAGGTTATTATACGAGTCGAACTATAATCCACAACACCAAATATCAAATCAAGTACCTCTTTTTTCAAAAAGTTTCTGTCATCGTTGACTTCACCTTTTAATCGCTGGTAGAGATTAGGATTTATTCTAATACTTACTACTTGTTTCGGAATTTGGGAAATACTTTCTTTACTTACCTTTATATATCATGATTACGGTAATCTAAAATTTTTTTGGGGAAAGGTTTGACGATTACACGGCAGGTGACCCGATATATTCGCTGTCCGCGTCATCAGTAGTAAATTTACATTGCCGTCAACAAAATCAGCTGCGAAAATACTGCCAATGGATCCTTTTGAGATTTCAACCATGTTTTGAAACCGCCGATTCCAGGGAGACAATGATATCCGTGCCAGTCTTTATTATATCCAATTCTCCCGTGTCTCGCGTATGAATATATCATTTCTGAATTTCCACTTGTCCATCCATCGGTCACTTGCTTCCAGCCACAGTCGTTGCACCAGCATCGTCATCTGGGTAGGAGACACCGCAAGAATGACAAGCGCGACGACTCGCGACGAATTTGAGTCGGAATATTAGAAGTTCGGCCAATTCTCCTGTCAAATCAAGTCTTGATAGGCCAAAAACTCTTGCCGTTGTATCTTCCATTTGCAAGAGCTCTTTAGTCTCAGGATCCTATTTTTTTTTGAAGCGTCAACTCTATTCCAGAAAAAAATTCCGCGTCATTCAGCTGCGATTCAGAAGTAACGTAAGTAAAATGGAAAAGAGAAAAGAGGAAAGAAGAAAGAATTGTAGCTATATACATACTTGCAACAACAAATTGTCTATAATCACAATTAGTTTTGCCGCAAAAGTGACAGTTAAATTCTGCGCTACTTCATTTTGAAGGGAGACTACCAACGCGTCTTAAATTCTGTTATACAAGCCTCAGTCGTAGAGGATTCTGTTAGTGGTCATATTCATGAACAGAATCATTACGCTATAGTGATTAACTGCGTCATCTGATGTTATATCTTAGAGCGCAGAGTACAGTTCTAGGGTCCATATCATTCTGTCGTTCTGCAGAATTCCTCTTTATTAAATGAGGGAAAAGCATGTCGATCATTTGTGAAACAAGATTCTCAAAGCTATGACGTCAGGAATTGATACAGTTCCTGGGATAGCTCAGTAGCGGGAGATTTCTTATATTATAATGAAGTATATGAAGATGAAGTAAAGCAGGACGTGGATGCTCGAACGCATGTAGAGATGGAGATATGAGAATGACTGCGGCAACAATGTTTATGAGTTTACCCGTGAAATTAGGATTCAGCTTTCATGGTAAATCTGCCTATTGTTTTTCAGGGATAAGGAAGGAACTCGGAACACGAGAATTGCAAATTGAATTAAAGCTAATTCTTGGCTGCTTATGTGATTGCGTATCGCGACGAATAAACTTTGTTTCCTTGAACCCAAGACTCCAAACGAAAGGTCACTACTAGCTTAACTGACAGTTGCGCATTTATCATTATTCGATTGCGCTTTACTAAAAGTTGTTTTCACATAGAATCAAAGTCGGCAATAAAAAAAAGCAAGGTCATTGTAGGGGTAGTTTGCATTCTTTATTAAGAATTTAATTCACAAAATGTGATCGATTAGAAATTCAGTTATTTTTTATTTTTTATATCAACGCATTTTAATAATTCGTAAAGAGATACTATACTGGTAGTGTCCTAATATTAATATTGAAGATTACTCAGATTGAGGATTCTAGATTCCGTTCCAAATTCTAGATATTCCACCCTCAATAGCTGGTTTCTCCGCCTGGGAAGTTAACATTCACTATTCTTTCTAATTGTGAACTTTGCTCTCATTACGTCTTGCTGATGGTTGTTGATACGACGTAGTCGCAATTGATCTAGTAAATCATACTATTATGCGAGGTGGGGTCTCCACCCGAACAGTCATATTAATATTACTAATCATGTTAGATATAGACTTGTCATTGATGTATTAACGAGAGAGGAGGTAGTCTTGCGAATACCTACACAGGTAGTCGTCAACCGTGTCTAAGTATACGTCTGCATCATATGCACGTTCGTAACATCCACGAATAAACATTGATCGAATTTAACGTCTGCTTTTGGATTAGAGTCACGTGGAAGTCGTATAGACCTGTATACAGGCTTCAAGATATGATTAACCGTTCACAAGAATACGATGAACCCGATTGAAGATTGAAACACCGTTGTCTCTACTAGCAGATGGAAGTTTTCCATTTTTCGCATCATGACACAGTAGGATGGTACGACTCTTTCGACTGTCACCTCCTCGAAGTTTCGCAATTCAAGCTTCAAGAGAAAAAGATGATCTGTTTCCACTGATAGAATCTATCTAAGAGCTGTCTCCTTCTTTTGCCGAGCAAGTAGTTGCATGAATTCGTTGCAATCTTGTAAGAAACCATAGTATTACATTCCAGCATATAAAGTACAGCATTGATCTGTCCACCGTTATGTGTCTGGAAAACATGGATTGCCTTGATACAAGATTGTGACTAGCGGCTTTTAACAACATGTCTTTCAGCCTTCAGACGGGTCAAGAATGAATGTAACCCGTACCATCTGCCAACCTGTCGCGTTTGGATATGAAGGCATCGTCAGCTGTTGCATCTCTTCGTCGCCGGGCTTTCCAACCCGGAGGGCCGTCATTCTCGGCCAACACTTCATCAAATTCCATGTAAATTGATTGCTTGTATCAGGGTTCTTTCTTGCTGTCGGATCGCCACACGTGGGAGAGCGTTCGTGTAACGACCTTGGGATTTAGTCGTCTTCCGGCGGAACTCTTAG